>DWFO01000975.1:0-17417 GCA_018246595.1 Mimoniades nurscia nurscia | reverse complement strand
TTACTTTTAAGTCCCACGATGGAATAGGTGGTGAGCCTATTGCCATACACCGGGCACATATCCAGACTCCGAGCCACCATTGACATTCTAATTCAGAAAAACCCGATGGTATCCGACCTGGCAATCGAACACATGACCTCTGGATCGGCGGCCGCGTTTTCAACCAAACAGCCTACGAGGCTATAATAATATTTAGCTCCAAATCAAAATATATTCACATTACAAGCACAAAAAATAGTATTTGAATATTTATTTGAACATCTGCACAGTCAGTCCATACTTCTATAATGACTTCATTCAAACTTCCAAACGTTATATAACGATATATGTATACATAGTACCGTAATCGACTAAATAATTACATTGTTGTCTATCAAAATACACGGGAATTTCCACTGAAGTGCATGCAAATAAAGGCTAGATTGGTGTAAGGGGCTAATATAACGACTACGTTTGAACGTCACACAGTTTGTATGAGAGGCTTCGCCACAACGTGCGACCTTCAGGCGTTCATTCTTCACCGGGGACTCGTCCTGTTTGTGCACTAATTTATTGAAACATTTCTTTGTCACAGGCAGAGAGCACTGAACCAATATTTATATCCTCAGACCTGCCGCGTCGTTACTTCTACATTCATCACTCTCTTCATACAGTCATTTATCTTCTACGTGCCCGCTGTCTACCCCGTGAGCAACTTGGCGTGATGATACATATGTATTAATATCATCACCATTGCCTTTTCTCCGAATTATTATTACATTATGGCCTCGCGCCAGCTCCCATACAGGGTGGGCAGGAAACACCGAGGGCCAATTACCACTATTGTTACGTATTAAACATCTGAAGGGTATGGTGGTAGAACACACCGAAGCGTGTTGTTATATTATCAATAAGAGTTTATTCATTTACAACAATGACCATTATGTTTAATACATTTTGAAAGCTGGTAATTAAGCGGTCGCGTTGCTTAACCCGACATCCCGTTCGCGGTGCGGGCGCCGCTGAGCCGCGGGCGCCGCTGAGCCGCGGGCGCCGCTGAGCCGCGGGCGCACGGGACGTTGTGAACGCGGACAGTGGACGGTGATGCAACTCGCATCTGGCTTGAAAAAGTCAAGGGCAGCCGATTCGGTGCCCGGTCGTGTCGATGATACGCGCGATGTAAACAGATCAAGTGATATAACCTGTTGGACGCTGGTAATGTGCTTGTTTGTAATCTCTGCCTACCCCGATGGGAAATGAGTGTGACAATATGTATATGATTTTTGATTATAATATTGTTTACCATCATCGACGTTAACATGTCTCGATTCCACTTAGTTCAATTTTCCTTTACCTTTTTAAAAATGATACATAATATATCTACATATAATGAAACTGTAACTGATCGCTGTCTGTGTAGTGCAAATATATTTTAAAATTCATAATGGGGGCCTTTATATGTATACGCAAGAGAACTCAAAACAATGTTTTTGTTTTAGTTTTGTCTGTATGTTTGTGCACGCTAATCTCAGAAAGGGTTTATCTGATTTAAATACAATTTTCAGGATTATATTGTGATGGGCTTCATTTAATATTAAGTGTTTTCTCATTTCAATCGGTTAACAAATAAAGAAGTTATATCCATTTATGTCAATCACGAGTGCCGGTAATGTTCACTGCGTTAATAACTGATACATAAGTATATTTGGGTTTTTTTTTATCGAAATAGAAATCTACGCGTACGTAATCGCGGACACTGCTAGTTTTATATAAAAACATGTATCCCCTGTAAAGCGGTGCGCGGCTTGATCTGAACCCAACACCCGCTGAGCGGGAGGCTGTACTCCGAGCCACTAGACCACCACTGCATTGGGTGTCAGTCGGCTCTAGCAGCCGAATAACGAAGTGATCATACAGGTGGCTGCGCAATGTGAAACCAGATACGTATCACAATGGCTCAATTGGAACACAATGGTGACAAAATCACTGCTCGCAGAGCGTGGAGCGCCCTGGCCCAGCGGTCGCGTCAGACGGAGTGGGTCGCCAGTGGTAGCGGCAAGCGATTTTACTACACGCTTCAGCTCGTTCTTCTATACCTGTACGCGGGTGTGCTCGCGCTTGATAGGTTCGCAGGGTGTCGGTTCGATTTTCGACGCAGTAAACAACTGATCTATTCGATGGTGTGAGAGAAAACTAGGACATATTGAAAGTCATTTTATGAAATCTATATCTAATTTATATTACTATTTTTATAGGAGCACTTATTTGACTAGACTCCAGCTGATGGTATGGCCTGCTCAGTTATCATAGTTCCAGGTCGTCAATATCAACTTATAAAATTTCTGTTTGTAACGGAAATAATTAAAAATGCAACTATGAAACGTATAAATAGATTGAGAAATTTACCTTTAAAATTTATCATAACACGGAACAAGAAGACAAAATACACTGTTAAAAAATTTGACGTCAAATGCTAGTAGCGACGTAGTGTTTGAGGAAGAGAAAGTTTACACGTAAATAATAATGATACATTGAAACAGTAACTCGTTTTTATCGTCGAAGAGTAGTACGTTTCCTGCCTGGTCCTTCGGGGAGACATGTCCGTGATGTTATGTGTGCAAACCGCTATGTAACCCGCTTTGCGGAAATACAGTTGTAAAATTTATTTAATTGCCTTACCTATATCTGAATACATAAAATAAGTAGTGGGTTGGCACCTTTTAGTTTGGTTCCTATATTCTTTACCTTTGATTGACTATGATCCATATAACTCCATTTCTGTTCGGCAAAGTTCATTTGAAAATAAAATTCCATATTCATACCATTTCATGCGATATTTCAACACTAGGAGATACAGATTACAATTAGGTTATGCAGGTTCTAGACCATAACAACCAATCAAATCTTTGCTCATGGCAGTATTACCATAGGATTTATTTTCTTCCGGTAAACAGTGATCCTAATCTCGGCTGTTATTTATTGTCTTCTAAAGAATTTCAAAAGGTTTTAAAAAGTTTTGATTGTACCCAATAAAATCCGTTGATTTTGGAACAATTTTGTGTTACTGTTACCGATATGCACCATGGATCTTGACTTAAAGTAGTATGGAATTTGACCTACCCGACCAAGCTTAAAGGGGATTAATTCAGCTGTTCAACTATTTTAAAAATATCAGCAAGCAGCAGTTCAAATATATGAATTAAGATGAAGCGCGCCAAAAGTACCACTGTATTTGAATCCTTGTTATCAGAACGTTATCTCGCATTATATTAACCTTACTAATATTTGTTCATTATTCGTAACTAAGTCCGTGTACTTAAAAGACTTATACGTAACTAACTTAAAAGATAATTTAAGTTTTCATGTGAAAACAGCTAATTGATTTTGATGGAATTCAGCACGGCAAGTGCGTTAGTTAGAACTATAGTTCGTCAGTTCCACCTTTATCCAAAAGAGGGACGAATACATATATTTTTACGTGTTACTTTTGTCAAATCCTAAAAGACCACAACAGATAGTGATGTAAGATTGACTGTGAGAGATATTTTTTCAATTTTCGCACTAAGCAAGTTGTCTCTTGCAACATGTATTCAACACAAGCTTTTCACTTTAGATGTTGAGCCTGATAAGTCTGTCTCTTGCAACATGTATTCAACACAAGCTTTTCACTTTAGATGTTGAGCCTGATAAGTTTATGAGAGCAGAGCAAAAAAACTTTCGATTTTCATTTGTTTCACAGCGCACGGATAAACCGGAGCACAGTTCCTAGAAACGCTATGTAATAATATACATATTTGTGAAATTATTTATGAAATAAATAAAGTACACTATTCGGTGTGGAACAAGATTATCTGACGGTTTTGTCTTTATAAAACGTGCCGGAAAAGTGAATTAATTGAAATTATCAACACTTTACAGCCAAGTGTATATCGATAAAGTTAATATTCTGGTTAACGTTTCGAAGTATACAGTGCCAACAAGCTTTCCAATTGGTGGATAGATATGGAAAGTTAATTTTCATAATGATGGTTCGTATAATTTCATACCCAACGAATAATTGTCTTTGTTGAATAATTCCAATTATGTAATTATTCAAATGAAAGAAAAAAGAGCTTGAATAATGGAGTAATTAGCTCCTGCTCAGTTGTGCGACGAGGCTTCTATAGTAATCCGAAAGAAGTTTGGAAGGGATCGCTTCCAAATCCCCACGGCCGCCATTGTGTGTTCCTTCGCGTCACTTTTGGTATTTACATCATTTTTACTTGTATATTTTTTTGGTACAGGTGTATAAATAAATTCTTTATAATTAACGTAATGAAATGTTTCTAGTGTGTCATTTTTGAAAATAGAATGGAAAAACAACAAACAATTTATAAACAAGTGATTAGTAATAAAAGTTTACTATATCGCTGTGTAAAATTATCTATATAAAAGTATGTATGTACATTATTTTTTAAACGTATATTTATATATAGTCCGGTCGTCATTGAAAAGTCTCTGCCCAGTTATGATTAGAGAGCCGCGTATGAGTTTTCGTAACCTCTTAACATTGTTATAGACAAGTCAGAAAATTTTACTGATATGATATTTTGTAAAAGGATCGTTTTCTATAAAGCATGTGTTTTTTGTTGTCCGTCCGATGTGTTATAGTAGGTAATGATAAGAAATCCATGAGAAAATGTTATATTTAATTATGTTAGTCTTTTTGCAGATTTTGAACATGTTGAAATAAATAAGCTGTATCTTAATAAGAATAAGGAAAGTTTAGTAAAATTTTATACAAAAAGCGAACTCTAAATATAAAAGAGCCTGATGACTGTAAACAGCGAATTGTGTGAACTAATATTAGTTTTTTTTCTTACACTTTATTGTATAAAATTTTTTTGGGATAAAATGCAAGTGAACTAGACGGACTAGAAGCAGCTCAATATCATGATTAACTTTGTGATCAACTAACTAACACTAACAGTTCTGTTTTGAGTAGGTCGGAGATGCCAATGGCAGTAGCGGGCCACTCGAGACTATTGCCTGTTCGTTTCTTTACATAAAAGCGTTAAGCTACGTCTCTATGGCGACTAAGCTCTGACGCGCTCGATAATACTTCATTAAGGGTTATTTTTTCTTGATATTGTAACCACGGCGTACAAATGTTTTCACGTGCCTGTCTAGTGTTGGTTTTTCTAGAAATTTCTCTATATTCTTAAACGTTCTGACATGATGATGGCCATCTACGGGATGGCTTTTTATGTATTTTACCCATACACGCTTGATAGCAATAATAAACTGCTACTCTTTGTGACATTACCTTTGATGTGCTCGACGGGCCACTTAATAGGTATTGTAGTAATTGCTGTGTTGACATGATGGCAGTTGTACCACAATTTAAGTTTCTCTCCCTCGTTTCAGGTGTACGCGGCACTGTTCAAGCCGCTGAGGGTGTCCAGGCGGCAGTTCCGCAGAGTGTTGATGTGCATGAGGAACGTGAGACACCTCAAGTGTCACGAGCTGTACGCACACGAGAAGGTCACCAAGGTGGACAGCCTCTCGCTTGTCCTTTCCGGCAAGTAAGTGATAATTGGATGCAAAGGTTAATAGGCTCTTCTTAGGCTGGCTTGCTCCACCTTAGGGCGTATTTGCGCTTTCGATCGGGCGGAATCGCGACAAACGCTACCCTATCGTACAAAAAGCATACGCAGTGTGTTTACTTATGTTTTTTACCGATAGATGGCGCTTTGTTTTATGGAACCTTTGTCACATATGGTGTTTTGTCTTTATTCATTGTAGTATCTACAGGATTATCTTTATTTGTGTCTTATGTAACCATTTATCAGCATATATGTACCAGGAGTGTGTTGATATTACTGTAAAATAACAGGAAAGAAGAAGAACTATGTATTTACTAATCAAATGGCAGCTATTCGATACAAAAAGTCAATCGTATGTCACGAGCGCGAAATTAACGAGTACTGTAGCTAATACTTTTCCTTTACAAAAAATATCCTACTATAACGTATAACTAACTCAGTACAACTCAGTGCTATATACGAGGAGTACAGGAGAAATGTGGAAGCGTTTTCATATGCACACCCTGCATGCGATGTTGCATGTACATGTACACTCATTATTGTAAGGTAATAATTAATCCGAATAGACCTCGTTCATGCGGTATATATTATACACGTGTTACGCTAAATCTCAACGGCCTGATCGCGCTATGTGCGCGTGTATACACATCTTAAGCATGAGTGCTGCGAATCACAAAAACCTATGAATGTACTAAACGTATATACGTACCTACTATTGAAAACTAACGCACAACGTGACGCTGACGAAATTCCTCCATCTATTATGTACGATATTGTAACTGAGTTTCGAATCGTTGTGAAGGATATGCTGAAATATGCAGGACAGTATGAATTAAACATGATCGTGAACTTAATGAAAAACTTTGAAGCCGTCGTCGACCCCAGTGGATTCGTTCGAAACACTAATCGATCAGAACTATTCTCCGTGCATCCGGAATACGAAACAATATGCCTGTGTGTATGTTGTGTGTGTGTACGTATATATTTGTCGGATGATTCATTCCTCTCGCAGGCGGTTTCTGAGAAATACATCTGGAGCGTGCATCAAATAAATTTGCGATGGCGCCTTGCTCTCGCGTGGCACAGTCACAATCGCTCCGTGTTCACGGCGGGATGATGTCAAAGGCTCAAGTTGGCAAATGTTTTGCATGAAGTGATTTACAATGCGTTTAGTTCATCAGCTCTCCTCGTAACGTATACGTCACATGGATTTAAATTTTGACTTATTGTCCTCTTAAGAAATTTTATCTGGGTCATTGTATCTTCCGTGACGCTTGGTATTTTTCAAACCGTCTCCACATAATTATGACGATGCTGTTTCGTTAGTCACATGGTAAGCGACATTTGCGTTCAAGTTCCAAACCCGCTAAGATCATTGAACTGTTAAAACAATTATCTAGACAGATTACCCTATCGCCGTGTCCACATTTTCGATGTGAATTTCAAACTTTAAATTTAAAAAAAATAAAGGAACTTTCTTCCATCCACAGGAAAATTGTGACTTGCTCTCTAATAATTTTATTTAGGTTTTTCGAATATCTAAGGCAGTTGATTATTTTATTTCATTAATTTAATAAAATATTGATGTGGTAAGATGACTGCTGTTCAATCACACAGGGAGGATTTTAGGCGATATTGTTAAAAAGTCAAAAATGTGCCGAATTAAACGGAACATTAATCGCCAAGGTGATAAATAATTTAAAAACGAAGATTCGTTAAATTAATTCAACGCAATGATGAACAGCTTTTATTGTATTCAAAGTACAGATAATTCATTCTTTAGATTCGTCCATTTTGCTCTCACGTGTACTCACTCATTCTAAGGCGTTACATTTAATGGTAGTTTGCTAAGGATTCCCTCCCTACAAACAAGACATACTATTGTTCCAAAACTGTTTAAAGTTGCTAATTGTTTGCCGCCTACCTCCAAACGCAACAATATTGAGAGCATCGAATGGATATTCTTAATTGTTTTCACTGTCTTTTTCGTTTTATTATCACTGTTTCGTTTCGATCGTTGTCTTATAAATGTTACACGTCACGCGACCTCGTTGTCTCGATACCTCCTTTAATTGCATTACGCCAGTACGAGAATGAAGGTGAAATTGATAACGCGCTTTGCAACTATAAGTTTTCATATTTCTTCTGTTTTATATTATCGTATTCGGTGTTACTTTAATACTACATCAAGGTCATAACGATTATCTGTTATTAAATTATCACGTTGGTTTTTAGTGATTTTAACGTATATTGCTGATATTAACGTTATATATTGCTGATAGTTATATTGAGGTAACGTTCCCTTATGCGAGTTACAGGATTCTCATTTCGATCTCAGGATGCTGATCAGGATGATCTCATCGCGATCAGGAAAATGAGATGAATTTAGATGTAATTCTATTTAATTTAGATTTATTATGCATCTGTGTGTCCTTGGGACCCAATATTGTACAAGGTAATCGTAGTGTAATGAAAACTTCATTTATTTAATGTCCGTTAGTAATTGTACAAACAAAGTGCAATAAATAATTGGTGTTTTAATTGTTATGGTTTCAGAGGAATTTAGTGTCCGATACCGCAAATTAGTCAATTGTGTAATTAAACTATACGTAAAACTCATTAATCGAATTGTGAATGCTGCCATTATTTATCTCGATATCACAAAGTTTTAATTATTTGATTTTGTTTGAATTTTCAATTTTATTATCTATTTATTTTTCATAATTGATTTGCTAATTGTTCTAATTTAACTTGATATCGAAAACTTGCATGTTTTCGATATCATTTCAAGTTCATCTCTGAGACTTTTCACCTGTGAAACCTTTGAGTCGTGACTAATTTGTGCGCGTCTGATCACCTCGAAACCACGTTAAATCGCCACAAACGATAACATAAAAACTTCAGTTGGTAAGCTATGTACTTTATAATTTATCGATTGATGTAAAAGATTGTATACATTCGACTTCACAGGTAGCTAAGTCGTGACTAATAAAGAACCAATAAAGGGCGGTAGCCAATGTATAAACATTGTCCCGAATCGGGGTGAACTCGTGTGATACTTGTATGCCGTCTTACAACTGATTTGACTTTATATACTGGGATAGAAAAGCTTCATTTTGCTTAATTGCATTTATAATTTATCGTTTCGTATCCAACTTGTACGTTTAGTTGTGACCAATAAGGGGTTAGTAACGGGAGCATGGACGGGCGTTCATTAAAACGGTCCCTCGACCTCGGGCGAGTTCACATGATACTTCCATTTGAAGTGCTCGATTGTGGCGCTTTTTTCCCCAACGCGGCAATAGCGGCTTCCTGGTGAGCGTGAGGGGAAATTGAATTATTGTAACGGTTGGTTGGTTTTAAACTCACGTTGTTCGTCATTTAATTGTTGATTGCAATTGGCAAATTTTTCTAGAACTTTGTCTGTAATAGCGAGGTTTTTAATTACTCTATATTCATACTTAATAATTGGATAGAAAATTCATACTTAAGCTGACTCAGGCAGATAGGCGTCATGGGATTTTTTTTGTACATTATAAGTAAATAATTAGTCATACTCGACCTAATATTAAATTTTATTCTCTCCGAGAGTCTGTACTGCGATATTTTTGTTATTTTAGAATTTGTTAGAATAAAGATAAGCAAAAGTATTAAAATGAAGCGTAAGTAAACATAGGTAGAACGGAAATAAGCCGGGAATATTAATATGATCTACTAAACATGTAATAGATTGGTTTTGGAATTAAAACTTTGATTCCAACATTTCCAATTATTTCTGTCTTTTGTTATAATAGAAATACATTCTCATTATATTCCATTGTTGGAACACGAGTGTCCTCTCAGAATGAGAGGGTTAATGCCATAGTCTACCACGCTGCCCAAGTGCGCGTTGGCAGACCCCACCCGCCTTTAGAGAACATTTTATATTGAACTTGTTTTGAAATAAATTTTTTTATGAAAAAAACATTGTAATACTAATATATATGTAATTTTTTCTTTTATTCACAAATATCATGCAATAAGTTGCCGAACAAAAGTAAATATCTTAAATAATTTGGATCGTTACAAGACTTCTTTAAACCAATGGCTCATTTCATATCACAAGTCAGAATAACAAGTCATACTAATAACAAGTTAGAAGAACGACAATGAAACAATAAATAAATACGAACACCCTACAATTAATTATTATATTGTATATAAGTGATACTAAAACATAGTCCATTAAACTGCTCAAATCTGTCAGCCCGCACTTGGTCAGCGTGTCACACTGTGGCATGAAACATTCTCATTCTTCATGTACCTATATCTCAAGGTCTGTGTTTAACAGTGGATCGATAAGCAGTTTGATAATAATGAACAATAAAACATACCTAACAAAAAATGCATAGCATTATCAGTATTGTACGTAACAACTTGCCTCATTTCTCAAATTCATTTGAATATATCTTAATATAGAGGCCGCCCGCGACTTCGTCCCGCCCCCGCTTCCGCTACCGCCTTTGGCGCCGCCGTGCCGCTAGATCGTGCATTCAGTTTTCAGAAGCGATAAATTTATCTATTTTCAATTAGGAAACGGGTAAGCTGGCCCGGCGAACTTCGTGTCGCCTTACGACAAAATAAATTCTCGTTACTCTTGGGAACTCCGGGATTAAAAGTAGCCTATGTGTTATTCTGGGTCTTTAGCTACCTACATACCAAATTTCATCGTAATCAGTTCAGTAGTATTTGCGTGAAATAGTAACAAACATCCATACATACATACTCACAATCTTTCGCATTTATAATATTAGGTAGGATTGATACAGCTTGAGTCCCGTTGACCGGATACGAAACACTTTTAACGAAATTTATATTTAAATTGAACATGACTTCTTACCAGTATATTGATAGATTAGCTAATCATACACTTGTATATTAGCATTCATCAATCAACAATTCAAATGGCCATTTAACGTTAACTAAGTTCGAATCCTTTATGTACTGTTTGCACAAAAAATGACCATACATTTATCCATCATGTTACAAACGAGAAGGCTAACAAGCTTTTTGTGAATGAAGCGTCAGCGGTTGAAAGCAAAAGTAATGCGCCTTGTAAGTAAGATATGTTGAAGGAGTGTTGCGTAATGCAGGACCGACTTCGCGTGCGATTCGACGCGCGGTGCCACTGAAAGCGTTTATGCTTTTTAAACGTTTCGATGCGGCGATTTCATGACTGATATTACTCGTACGTCTATTGATCCAGTGGACAGCGAGCTCGATTGTTGAGCCAGGGTTTTTGAGTTTGATGCTCATTCGGGCGTTGGATATTTGTGTGCAAGCCTAAATGTTCGTTCTGTCTGAGTTAGAAGATATGTATCTGTTCAAGTATATATTGAATTTATTAATTTGTCAGATATTCATAACACAGGTTCTACCTAATTTTGCACTGTAGGCGGGTTGCGTGTGAGATTTTACTAGATAATTTTAGCATTACTGTACATTTTGTACGTAACAAATATTTACGATAAGAGTAGTAGATAATATATTAATATATTGATCCGGCTGCTTTGGTTGGCTGGGTGGTCTGACTGAGTTGATCGGGAGAAATTGCTGGGTGCCCTAATGGATGATAAATCTATGCACATTTCGGAACATTGATAAACAAAATAACATAGTTCAACCAATAATACGATATATTTTAAAAGCAAATTAGAACAGTCAGTAACAAAAACAGCTAATGAATAGGAATAATACGTTTTAACTTGAACTATATGGCGTAATATATCTACTGGTATACGTACTTTAAAGTGTGTAATGTAATTCGTAGCGGTTTGGCGTTTCACGTTGTTCAGTAGCGGTCACGCTTGCATTGTATAATGCAGTGGTCGCTGTGGCGGCGTTGGAAAATGTTATCAATTAGCATGATGTTTATGACGTCAGAGCTTCCTAAGTGCTACAAAGTTATGAAAAAATGTAACGCAATAAATAAATATATATACTACCTCTTTTGAAATCCTCAATCATATGTTCGAGATATGTATGTAGGATGAATATATTTAATTGGTTAAAAATTAAATCGTCTAGATTTTATTATGTAGACAAATATACCTAAATGTAAGTAGCTTTCATGCGTGACATGTTCGCAAAGTGTTTGTTAAGGTTCATTGGATCGATGTTTCAATGAACTCCTGTCTATTAAAAAAATCGCCATTTTTAAATGGCCAGAATTTGAATAATAAACAAAAGGTAAATTTAACGTTAAAGGCCCCTTAAATTTTCGATCCATGAATTTTCAAATATAACTTAAAACGTTTTTTTTTTTCCGTAAATAGAAGCTAAGCTTACGAACCCACGGGTTACATAATATGATATCGCTCTTTTTTTTAACCTGCCATGGTGGTGTTTTAATTTTAAGGGTTATTGTGGAACGCTTCGTGTCACAGAGCGTTGGATAGTCTTCTTACCGCATTGATTTAAACGCTACGACAAAAATGCATGCTTGGCTGCTTAGGAGCGTCAATACGAGGGATAATTTGCGATAATTTTTCTACTTTCAAAATATGACTCGTTGAATCCCATTTTGAATCGCTCGAACTGAGGCCACGCATTTGATTCCACTTCTGGTCGGGTCGCAGACCTTGTGTCGATAAAGCAAGTGAGTTCTTGTTTTCGATTGTATCACGTCGTCATATTTAATTCTTGTCACACCTGTGACCTGCGGTCATTTGGAATCCTGTTTAATTGTATCTACTACTGACCATTTATCGTTTCCAATTTCTTGATATTTTAAATATTCCACCAAATTGAATTCCACCACGTTCCATCCGTTGATTCGTGGAGACAGTTATAATATCGCGTATCAATAGGAATATTTTGTAGGACATACAGCATATTGTTTGATGTAAACATATGTTAAGTAGAACGGATTTTTAAGGCAGAAAAGCGCGACATGCATTTGTATTGTTACGTCGGGAACAAAATAGGTCAGTATATAGAATGTCTCGCAAAGGTACAAGTAATGAATAAAGTTAGTTTTGAATTATCTCAAAAATAGTAGAACAGATCCCACGTTCTCTAATAGATCCAATATCACTGCAGTCGCACCCGCCGCTGAGAAAATATCGTGTATAAAGTATCGTATATGGTAACACGAGGCGTTTCACTTTAGTTCTCATCTTCAACGCATGTTTGGGTGTGAACAATAATGGCCATCGAGGCATCTGAATTGTACTTAATATTAAGTGACTTGTGAGCAGAGTGTTTTATTTCAAATATGTATATAACACGCCTGGGATAGGCAGAGGAGTGTAGTACACTCTCGCTATTCACCAGTTACGTTTATGTCCCACTATGGAATAGGTGGTGACTTTATTGCCATACACCGGGAACGTATCCAGACTCTGAACCATTACTAGAAAATTTGAAAAAAAAATCCAATAGTACCCGACCGTTGGATTTTAATCCAGGACAAAAAAAAATCCATCGTCGGCAAAAAAAATCGATTTTGTGTTATTTCATTGTTATTTAATTTATACCTTTAACGGGTATTAGAGGTCTCTTTTGAATGAACGTATTCAATTCAAATAATTGTTCTTTCTCCCTTTTTACACTCCACCGCGCCCATGATGGAGTTCGAGGCTTTGATCTCGGTCATTCGCCGTAACAAACATATCTCAACGTCTTTGCTCAAAACCTTTTCAATTTATTCAATGGTCTTAATTATGTTGTTGTTTTCAAATATTATTTGGGTAATATCTGTGTTCTTATTCTGTTTAAATAAACAATCATAAATAATAATAGCAGAAATACGTCTTTTTAAAAGGTTTTATTAATTAAATTGAAAAATGAATTTATGTGAATTCTAAGAAAGAACACATTAAATTCTTATGTTGTATCGCTTTAGTTTTTTTAAAATAAGATTACTATTTTCTTGATATTGAAATTCTTAAGGCGATAGTGGGAGATTACAATGTACTTGTAAATAAAGTTTACGGTAGTATTTCATTTCATTATAAACCAGTGCATGCAACATAAAATAGGTCGTAAATTTATATTATTTTGCATGCTTCCCACATTTATTGTCATTCATGCCATATTGTTTCAAATTCGGAATACAAAGAAGTGCCAGTGCAAAAAACTGCTACTAAGTACCAGTTACTTAGGTAGCAGTTTTTTGTAGATATCGGTGATGTTCTTACGATTTAATAATGCCTAGAAGGTTCGAGCGATTTTAAAAAAACAATGTGCTTGTAGTTTCATAATAAGTACATATATTTCGTCATCTTATATTATATGAGCATATCCATTGGTTTTTGTTAGAAGTGTTGGCTTAGTTTACATAGAAAAATGGATTCGAACTGAAGAGCCTTCTCGAAGACCTATGCTGCCATCGACATTGAGAGGCCACGATTTCGCTTTGATGTTGATTAAAGGCCGAAAGGTCAAGTACTTGAAACTTGAGGGAAGTAAAAGTTTTTTCAATTCACGCCCCTGAAAAACCGAAACTTATGGACTTCTCGTCTTCGTCGAACTTTATTTCGAACTTAGCTGAAAAATTGATCGAGAGTTGTTACGTCTCTCCCGGCGGCACGTAGTAAACGATCGGTTAAGTTAATTGTTAACATTAACGGTTACGTTAAGTTAATTATTAACATTCTGTTTCACGTGTTGTTGGTATGTAACACGAACTGCTTAGGCACAGCTAAGTGCCCTGGCCACTTATGGGCAGCAGCTTAGGCGGTGCGAGAGGTTGTGCTCTGCGATCCCCAATCCGCTTGCTTAGCGATGAGATTATATGCATGACCTCGTAGGGAACAGCTGGACAGCTGGGGACTACAATAAGCTGCTGGTGATGATGACGTAACAATAGTCAGTAATGAAATTAAAAAATCTTTCACGAAATTTCCAATTAATCACTATTTCGTAACATAACAACATAACATTGAAAATGTTTTGCCTGGTCACGCTAAACCTGTCTGAGTTATAGGAAAAATTCCAGACAAAAAAACTAGAAGCTCATTTTTTTTAGTTATCTGTATAACAACTACCAAAAACTATTTTTAGGTAATAAAATGTTTGATATAATTATACAATAGTTAAATAAGTATCCAGCAATTATTAACAGCGTTTTAGGATTGTTATTAAAGATTGTAATAATGAGACGTGACTCACGCGACCCATGTATACAAGTGAACGGTTAATGAGTTATGATAAACGACGAAAGGTACGCATTACAGGTAGTACCTACATGGCTCGTAAACTATAGCAAACATACCTCGGTACAAGAAGGTGACGCACGAGACGAATGGTGTTAAACGAATTGTTTACAAGCTTTACAATTTCCAAGTCGATTCTTCATGTATAGGTAGACAGGTACTTGTATGCTGTAGCTCGACTCGACGCCGCGAGCACCGTAGAAGTTAAAGACAATAAAGATACAGTTGTCGTGAACGCCGAATTACCTCGGGAGGCTATCTCCGCTGTCTCGTCGCCGCTCGGCCGTCGCGTCGTTCGGATTTACGAGCGCTAGTTAAAAACTGTATTATCTACACTCGGGGTGACATTAAAAAAAGTGGATTCTTAACAGATGTGTGTTGGGCGACGCTCTAAAACGTCTGTTGGATGTATGTTGACCTTCTTGTGTCTATTATTTGTTCGAGGTTGCCGTTAATACAAAATATTATACCAAGTCAATTTTATCAAACCACGTTCGAGGTTTAAAAGATGACTTAAACTATAGGTTGACCAGTAATTTGTCCGCTTATCAGTAGGGGATTCAAATATAACGTAACTTTACGCCTGTAATCCATAAAGAGGTAGGCAGAGGAATGCAGAACACTCCCACGTTTCACCAGTTACGTTTACATCCCACTATGGAATAGGTGGTTAGCCTATAGCCATGCATCCGGCACATCTGCAGACTATTCCAGATTCAAATATGATCCAAATTTCTCGCAGTTACCAAAAGCCGAATAATGATTGTGGTGAAAGATACCTTATACATACATGTATGTGAGCGAAAACGAGCGAACGGCTAGTTGTATCATATATATTAACGCTATAATTATCTCGTGAGATGAAAGGATATTTAAAGCTTGGAATTTTACCGAACGCAACGTTTATATTTCATTAACCCCTGTAACTACTAATGTACCCTTGTATTAACCCCTGTAACTACTGCTGTACCACTTCGACAGGGCGAGCTTATATCTTAACTTTTAAGCACTCTCAAAGCACTAAACGTTTATTTCGTTTCATGGTTTACATAATACTACCTTTTTACGAGTCGTACGTTACTTCTTATCTCACTGATGTCATAGTAGATGTTTAAGCGAGCGAGTACAATGTATGATCTTCCATACATTTGTCTTTACGACCTATTTTTGCTTCAGTAAATACTAAATTTGGTAATGTCATGTACAATTTTACTGTTTATCTATTTTAAATATCGAAGAACCCCTTTAAAAGGTTTGTCCTGTGGACCCACAATAGCTACACAGGAGATCTCCAAATGCTTACCTTCTTAAACATATCTATCTACATATGTATGTGTGAAGAGTATGGCGTATACACCAAGACATGTGACCTCCAAACCGCTGATATAACTGATATCACCTTGTCGATACGAAGTGCAATAATATCAATAATAAAATCGCTTTGACTTATCTCAAACTAGGCAATAACGTGATAGCTGCGAATGAGTACCTGATAAAATACATAGTATAAATTTCTAAATACATAATTATTTAGAAAATGTATAGACTATTACTCATCTCACATATTTGCCCGAAGCGGGAGTCGAATCAACGATACTCGGCTCAATACTAACCACTGTACAAGGGCAATCGGCTGGTGCAAATCACTGCGATTTCGAAGTTATAAGCGCAAGATTTAAAAGCTGTTGTCAATTTTATGTAGGTACAGTACCTGTAACACCTGTGGGCTGTGTAAAGTCGACTAAATCAAATATATTAATATGTATACATATCGATTTTGACTTTCATTAAGTGTACACATGTATTTTGTAATAGAATAAAAAGATAATCGAATTTAACTCTTTCTTTTTTATTACATGTCTTCTTTTTTGTTCTTATTGAAGTTTAAGTTTGGTCTTATATTGATCTGGATTTTTGTAATTATGGCATCGACACTTTCGTTAAGCACGTAACACAACCTATATAACGATATTTATCAAAGTTCCATGACAATTAAATAACAGAAGCCTCATTGTGTTACGAAAGTTCGTCGCGACCCAACCTTAGGGTAACATACCCTCCTTAAAAGGTAATAAGTGTAGGTTATTTTATAGGTGAGGTTACTTTGTAAAAAAAATCCATTAGACTCGACCTTCGGGTAGCGCCTGCTTGTGTAGCACCGCGAGGGTGCTTTGTACATTACAGGTTCGAGCACGGAACAAGAGTGAACTATTGTCGATCGTCTCCCATATCGATATTGGAATTCGTTCCAATATACATAATATGAAAGCAATGTATAAAAAATAGACGATATCCTCACCCCCTATTCTATGAGACGTAAAACGTAAATGGTGACAAGTGGGAAATCCACAGTCCTCTTCCTATCCCTTAGGTGGAATCCAACCATGATTACCTACACAATCATTTCTATTTTTAACTGGCTCTGCTGTAAAATTTGCGTTTTCGAGTTGTGTCATTGTTCATGTGAAAGTGCGATATGTCAAGTTTGTATTGATAACACGTAACATAGTAACATCACCCATGTAAACCCCGAGGAGGCCGGTAGGCAGAAGAGTGTAGTACACTACCCCGGTTCATCAGTTACGTTTACGTCCCACTATGGAATAGGTGGTGATCCCATGGCCATACTCCGGGCACAAATTCACACTCCGAGCCA
>DWFO01000974.1:0-17418 GCA_018246595.1 Mimoniades nurscia nurscia | reverse complement strand
TGCCCGACCCGGGAATCGAACCCAGGACCTCCCGTTCGGCAGTTGCACTCGCAACCAACACGACCAACGAGGCAGTTATAATTTAATTTTTATAATAATAGATACAAGTAAAAAGTAGGCATTTTATTAGGTAGACGAGACAATGTTTAGCTTGGTTCTCCTACTCCACGGATGTAATACCTCTGTCCGTGTGATAGGTGAGTGAGAATTTTGTGACATTTATTTAATGGTTGCATAGACGAAAAATGTCTATGGTCTTAAAGAAATATTATGTCAATACTGGTGCGTATGAGCCACTTACTTTGAAGAGTGCACTTGACACCAACTAACGATTTTCTAGTGTTCTTAAGTCAAATTTGAAATTGTACACTTGGGTAAGTTACTTTTTTATTTGTAAATACATACCTGCTAGCTGTGCGCGCGACTACGTCCGCGTGGAATTCTGAAATTTTAAAAGTTTCAAACGAAACTGGCCTAAGTTACTCCTTATTACATCAGCTATCTGCCAGTAAAAGTCCCGTCAAAATTAGTCCAGCCGTTCCAGAGTTTAGTCGGAACAAACACACAAATTATAAAAAATGTCATTTTGGTATATGTACCGTGAAGACATTCATATGTATTTAGTACAAAGCGGTTATTTTCATATTACAAAGAGAGGCTCCAATTTTAATTAGTTGTATATAGATTATCATCGTGAATTCAACGTTGAGCTATCGTATATTAAGTGCGATTGTAACATCACACCTGTAATCTCCGAGGAGACAGACAGAGTAATGTAGCACACTGCCACGTTCCACCAGTTACGTTTACGACCACGTGGAATAGATTGTAAAGCTGCAGTACACTGGGCTAATATTCGGGCTTCGAGACCACTACTATAAAATCTAAATCAGATAAAATCCGATAGAGCCCGACTCGGGATATGAACCCGGGCGCCCTCGGATCGGTAGTCGTGCTTGCAAATAACACGACCTTGCTACCTAAGCTTGCCTAGCCAATTAGGTTACCTGTAAGGCTAGGCTAAGTTTTTTGTAAATAATAAATAAATATTGACTGGCCCGTTGGTGCAGTGGTTAGTGAACCTGACTGTTGCGCCTGGGGTCGTGGGTTCGATTCCAACCCAGTATAAATATTTGTGTGATGAGCACAGGTATTTGTTCTGTGTCTGGGTGTAAAAAATATATCTATTTAAATATATATTTATATGTATATATGTAATTTATCAGCCGTCTGGTTACCATACCACAAGCTTGAAGCTTGATGCTTACTTTGGGATCAGATGGCCGTGTGTAGAGATGTCCCAAGATATATTATATTTTGTCCCGCTGCTGGCATCCTCTTGTCCTTGACTAACTTGATGACTAACAGACAGTTAGACGATCTAGAGATTGTGTTCTATATCCGGGTATGGTACTGATGAGTTTTTAACTTGAATTAGTTAGCTTGGATTCTTCATTACTGCAATGATTATGACAGTATTTCCTCTCCTCCCCCCTTCCATAATGGGACGTACTTATGACATTATAGGTGGATCATGGTAGTATACTATACACCTCTGCCTAACTGTTCGGAGATTACAGGCGTGACATTATTATCACATTCTCTCAAAACGTACAATTCTATATAAACAAAGAAATTGCTAACTAATTGGAAGCTGTTGACATTGCATTTCTTTTTAATTAACAATTTTCGTTGAATGTTTGAGGTAAATGACTGATCATAAGTTGCCAGTTCCAATTAAACAAGACATCCAATTAGGGTTAAAACGTTACAGCGGTGCCTGATGCTAGGAGGCAGTTAGTTCGCACAGTCGGGAGCAAACGCAATTTGTGCTGCGGCGTGGGCGACTTTCCCACGATGCGAGCCTGGCATTTCACACGAGACTTGTGTTTGTAAATCCGAAATAGAGTTTTGATTATTTATTGTAAGATATTACGAGTACAGTCTCTTAAAAGCGTGATATTCCGATTACCTACTGCCTAATTGGTTCAGTGGTTGCAAGAACGACTGACCAAGAAATTCTAGGTTCAAACCCGGAAATGGCAAGCGTTATTAAGTTTTATTTAACTTGAAATTCTCTGTAGTAGTACGAAGACTGCATTAGTAACCATTGTACCGCAACAGACACCCGTTATTCCATGACTTATTTAACTAGTTTTAAATGAGTGTACTAAGTATATTCCTTTGCCTTTCCTTTCAGGGAAGTTCAGGCTTGATGCTATGCGGTAGTTATAGTAAGATTTACAATGACTATTACCATAACACATGGGAAAAGCTATTTGTTACGTATCGCTATGCAAGGGGTACCCGAAGAAAATACCAGTGACGTACTAGGACTACTTTATTGGAAATTGACATTTTTATGGCCTATCTGTATACGTGATGTCGGTAAATTATTAACAACTCCATCGATTTCTTTCTGGAATTTTCGACGACATTCATATTAGTGGAATGTTTGTTGGAATACCGTAACACACTAGACACTAATATTTATCACAGCGCTATGAGCAGACATCTTCTATTTGTCTCACACGTGACCTTGTCTGGACAAAAGTTCAATGTGAACGAAATGTATGCGATAACATTTATTATAAGTTGCGCCCCGTTCTTTCATCAATTACACTTTATTCGTTATTGAATGAAATGTGATTATCGTTGAAGGGAAGACAAACGAGTAGATAACGCCCCGCTTTTCTTTGAGGAACGACTTGAGAGGCAAGTGGTCTTCTGACAGACAGTCGATCCTTTAGAACTATGCAGCTGATTACGTCATATAAGTTCCATTATTTAACAATAGCGACGAACGCGATTATATTAAAATGTATTTATATTAAGGTTTCGTAAATGGAAGACATTTATAAATGTACGGGGAAGGTCAAAGGTGAAAAACCGATATAGTTTTGATTTTTGCCTCATGATAAGAAGAATATCAGTCTAAATATATTTCTTCTCGGCTATTTTGTGGAATTATATAAATTTAAATTAGTATTTCAGCATATTTTTTTCGCAACATTATTTTTTCCCAATACCGTTAAGTTATGATTTTAAACAAGTTATTTCTTCGATTAAGGTATTGTTAGGCTTTATGTTGTCTTCATAGATTTTGACCAGGGAGTACTTAATCATAATAAAATTGAAGTGGCAATGTAAACTAGGCATATCCAATTTTAGATTCGACATTGCCAATTATAAGTTAAGCCAGATTTACAGGATAAAATATAACTCGAATTTTGTCCTAAATGAAGCTTCGGACGATAAAATAATAAGTAAATTAATTGTCTGAGAAAAGTTTTCGTTGGGATGGACCTTTTATAAAGATGTTACATATATACATTACTGAATCTCTTCGTAATTTGGTTGAATTAGATTAAGTACGATATTATGTAGGTAGGTACATAAAATGCATGTATATAAAAATTTTAAGATATACATATTTTACTACTTTTTATCCATTGACGTATTTGTAAACTGACTTTACTTAGCGTCGTAGAAAACCAGCCTGGCAGAAGGTTAACACGGTAACCCTATATCAGATACTCGATAAGTAAACTAATATAGTGTTTGAAAATAATGTGTTTTCATTACAAAAGAGGGGCTAATGAGCAAGCGGCTGCTACAGCTCATGGCATTTACTGTTTACCTACCCCAAATAGGACTAGCATTAGCCTAAAACCTTAGTATCAATTTGTGCATAAAATAAACGTATTTACTTTAATTTTACTTAGAATTATTAAGTTATTTACATGTTGCTTCAACAACACACAGTATTGCTAATCACGTTATACGTCTATATTCAGGTATATACCGAAGGCACCCTGACTCCACCCGTTACGTTTTTGCAAATCAATCTCGGAATTAATTTTATGGAGGCTCGACACAAAGTAGCTTTTACTTATGGAAAGAAAATGAGTAACTCCTTTTAAAATTGTGCCTTATATACAAATTATAAAGGATTAACAGAGTTCTTTCCGACCGCAATTTCAAATAACATGCTAGCGAAAATTAGTCTCTTGACTTTACTACAACTCTACTGTCAAATCGAGTTTAGTATAATTGTGTAATAGAACACGATAACGCAGCTCTGTATCTTTTGTGTTGAACCCAAATAAAAATCTTGCAACAATATTAACTCGTTTCATAAAGTGGGCCGCTCGGTTCGCCAACGGACGATTGATCACCGCTGCGATTAATTTATCGATTTAGGCTCGGTTACTTAATCTATTTTAATTACTTTGCATTCGAGTAGCTGTTGCATTTTCATTGTTATAGTAGTGCACTGGTTTATTTGAAACTTGGTTTTGTGTTTACTAAGAAACGCTTATGAACAAGGCATTTAGTTATCTGAATATTTGTACGCTTTACTCTTTGATTACTAATTATAACACTCCTCTGCTTACCTATTCGGAATTACAGGTGTGAATTTTCTACTAGCTAAGTAAGTTGAGCTTGAGATGTCTTTAACAAAATAAAACGAATGAATCCAGGTTACCGCGGCATATAATACACAAATATATAAATGAAATTTAAACAAAAAAAACCCACCTTAATTGACATACCCCGTCGAAACAGAAGAGAGGGATACGTGTAGATGGTCATTTGTTTCATAATTACCTGTGTTTGTTAATACTCGGGAGTAATTCTCAAGACAATATCATAAAGCTATCATAACTAGATAAACATATCTAAGTCGCCATTATATGAGAGTCAATTAACGCTAAAATAGAGATTAGAGGCCAATTGATATGTTGTAGGATTTTATTGCTCTGCAGGCTAATAATATTGCTGATATCATCCTGATTACTGCGTTTTAGGAAGCTATTCTTAGTCCAAAATATGAATATGATCAGTTTTACAGCTTGTTTGCGATCTGCAATCGTGGAGGCCTTTAAGTCGAAAATAATTCAAATATTGCTCTCAATTCAACTTCTTTCGATACTCTCTGCTCACCCCATAAGAAATCTAGCGTGGCGACAAAATAATAATAGTAAAATTCAGTGTAAAAAAAAATAGAGGATTGCGAAAATAAGCAATGATAACGCAGTTAAGAACATAATTTGCAGATTCGAATACCAATAGTGCCGTGTTTTACTATTCAATTTATTTATCCTCGATTACAGCGCATCGTACATTTCAGTATATCTATATTGCAACTTTTCATGCAATCAATCTTCCGATAATCTCCGGCCGTCGGATACAATGGATAAAATGCTCCGAGCAATTTATCTGTTACAGTCAGCTTCATAATTTACGTACTCGTAACTCGTACTCGGCGCGGCACCTAAAACGCACTTGCGCGGAGTTGGGCGTGAGGCTTATAAATCGAATCTTTAATCATAATCGCTACTCCCGAGTCCTGTGTCCCGTGTACAAGTAGAACGATGGCAGATCGTAATGCTTATTCAAACTTAATATATTCCTTGCTTTTTGCACCACGTGCCAACGTAAGAGAATTCTTGGAAGAAAATAAATCAATTTTACAACGAAGCTGATTATAAACGACCATAAACTGTAAGCTAGAATCCTTTAAATGGATCGCTGTTTCAAACTGAGTTGTTACATGCGAAAAAAGTGTGAATAAGTTAGGGATATTACATAAAATAAAAAGAAGGCTTCGCTTCCAAAGATAAAATTAATGGCACACCTGTTGGTAAGAGCTTCCGGTCGTTAGTCCTCTTGGGAAATTATTTTACCTGTGGGTCAGTAGAGAAAGATTGGCTTTCATTTCTATATATAAAATAATTTATTTTTACATTGAACGCACTACTGCGCACAATAACTGTAATTACCGATCGATGTTAAATGGTTTAGTTAAATGAGTTAGCGA
Organism: Mimoniades nurscia nurscia; assembly: GCA_018246595.1. Lineage (NCBI taxonomy): Eukaryota > Metazoa > Arthropoda > Insecta > Lepidoptera > Hesperiidae > Mimoniades > Mimoniades nurscia. The sequence goes on along the minus strand of DWFO01000974.1, from coordinate 11,594 downwards.
AATTTATTAGTGTATGTTATGAAGTAGGGATTTCGCAAGGTTAGTCGGCTCACACATGGGACGAATAAAAAGATAATGAATGTAGAAATGAAACATGATGCACTTACGCAGACATGTGTGTTATTGAATTTTTGACTTAGCTGACTTTCCGAGGCCAATGACTGTCTATCACATAAGAATTAAATTGACTACTTAACTAATAATAGTTTTAAGTGTTTGATTAATAAGACGGCTAAATATTATTTTACTCATAATAGTGCTCATAAGTGTTATAAATTATATTATAATACTTATTATTCTTAAAACATATGAATAATTGAAAAAATACTGTTGATGCCTTATTTTTATCAGATAAAGCTAATATAAAACAAGGTTATATATTTTTAGGTATTATTCTGAAAATAATAAAGAACTATAAACAGTTAAATTATTACGAAAGATAATTTAATTTGTGTTTGCTGAAATGATTCAGGTCTCAATATTGCTGATGTTTCGAAATTTAATTACAGAACGAAATTGAATAAACATTAAATAATTTAATTAATTTGCGGCACTCCTAAAATATCGGCAACACGTCCAGTTAAAGACACTTCGGTACAATTGGGGTCGTTTTAGTACTTACTTATGGTAATTACAATTTTTATATTCAAGAACATTTTCATTATCACGAAAATATTGATGGTAAACGTCGGATATAAAAATATTAAGTAAAAAGATTTCCAGGAAAATATAACAAGCACCCCTTTATATTTTTGTACTATTTTAAACTATTTACCCTCGCAATCTTTTACGAGAACTCGATAATCGCTTCCCATAGGTATCTCTGACCATTTCTGTCCAATTGTAAATGAACCTCCCAAAATTGAAACGACAGAATTTTCTTTTAAATCTGATTCGTTTTCTGCTCGTTTAAAACCTCTTCACCTTGTAGCAAAGCGCTTTGAAATGTAATCTGTTTTTCTTCTCACTTCAATACTTCGTCGAAGTTTGATATTTAATCGTATTCTATTACAGTCCTTCAATCGGACGACTGATTTATTTTATTTGATTGTTAACTGAAAGTGGAGAAACAATTGAAATGTATCAAATCCACACTTTTTAAAATGTTTCGTTTTAATGTCAAAAACTAAACGTTTTCAGGAACTTTATAAGCAATGTATTAATACAATCGGGCGATTTTTTTAAATTAACTACGATTTAATATGATAAATATTGTTCAGTGACACAGACGGCGACCAGGAGAAATATCTACGAGTAGGTACTAATGTGATCGAAGGATATTTTTATACCTTAAAACAGTGATTCTCAACCTTTTTTTTGTTGCGGCACATATTTAACGATTTCAAAATTTGACGGCACATAGAAAAAGATAAAAATTATTTACTTACTACAACACACTGCAGGTCTAAATTAGCAGTTCTATGTAAGACTGTATGTATATGTATATATTATTGGAGTAAAGTATGCAAATTTGGCGGCACACTTTTGAAATTTGGCGGCACACAAAAGTGCCGCGGCACAGAGGTTGAGAATCACTGCCTTAAAATGTGTTTGTTACACGCAACAGTAAGTTTTAATTCTTTTTGAATGAAAGTATATATTTTAATTCGATGATATTAGCATATTTAAAGTACCACGTGGGCCACCACTCAATGTTTTCTGTTTCTTCGCTCCACCAGCTCCCCGCAATCTGGATGAGGTTGTCAGTCCTATCTAGTTGTAGTCCATCCTATTTTGCAACGAAATATTTCGATGAAATCAACACTCACTTCGTAACCTGCGTATTGTTTTCAAATTAACAAATAAATCAAGAACCGACGACAATACAATAATTTAAAGATGAAAGCTCAGAAAGTCTACAATTCAGCTCTCCCATGGCCACTAATTAATAAATAAACTGTAATCAACACTTATCATCTGGTAGGATATCGTTGTCTGCCTTGTATCATTATTTTCAGTGAGCTTTTTCTAAATATGGTTCATATAGCAAAACGCCAGAAGGCTTTCTGGAAATAAAATTGTGTTCCGTTTTCGAATCCGGTGGAACGTTCTTTGAACATGCGAAACCGGATAATTATTTGAGACAAAAGCGCTCGGGAGCGATTGAAGTGTCTTGTCTTTCGCCGTAATTACTTTCATGTAGGCAGGAAAACAATCATACGCATCCTCCTATACAAATTGAACCGATCTCGATCATGGCTTCGTTTGAGTACAAACGGCTCAATTATTGCGTATGTTGAAAATTATATAATAATTTGTTTTGTCTATTTATTGTACAGTATTTATTGTCATAATACCTATTTAATTTTATTTATTCTCTATAAACTTCTTTAATTTATTTATAGCGTCCATGATTATATGTTCATTTATTCACACCTACATCTTTTCGATATGCTTTGTCTTTATCGTTTTTAATCATGCATGCGTGCACGCTTGATGTATCATTAACATCATCATCACCAACTTTCATCGTTGCACTGTTGGACAGGGATTTAGGGAATGAGAAGAAAGGGTTAAGATGATAGTCTACCACGTTGTCTAAATACGGGTTGACGTGGGGTTCTTGTATGATCTTTTCATTTTGATGATATGTAACGTCACGGGTTACTCTGAAGCATATTTTATTATTATTGTTATTTCTTTATTTCGGACAAGATCCATATATGTATTTGCATACACATCCATATATTTACATATTTGTATTCAGTGCAAACTGTTTGTTCACAGCGAACATGTTTTCTGCATCAGCGATTGTGAGCTGGTAGCGTTTGGTTTGTGAAAATATTGAAATACGTATTCAATTTCCGTTATTGCTTTATTTTGCGTTGTCACGTTTTAGTTATGTGTTCATACTTTTTGTCGACATGACTATTTGGTTTTTTGGTCATCTGAAACCAAGCTACATGAATAAACTCAAGGACAACAAACCTAATTGAAGAATGAGATAACACTAACATTTTGTTGGTATAGTTGAGTCAGGCTTCACTTTACGGCAATACGTTGTGAAATGTTAAGCTCGTTATTGTGCAATATTCCGGCATCTGTTATACGATGTATGGTATAAACTCTGTCAACACGTGTTAAGCCCAAAAATGAGGCAAGTTCATGCACTGGGCAACTTCATGCAAGTTCACGCACTGGTACATGCACTGGGCAACTTCATGCAAGTTCACGCACTGGTACATGCACTGGGCAACTTGTAGTTTAAGTTTGTAACGACGTCTGATTTCACAAAGATCTGCGGAACTCTTATCCGCATGGCCAGCGTGGGTACTATGGGCATAAACCCTACTGTGGTGGTCTATGTATGTCTAAGGGTGATAATGAAAAAACCACTAATTGAAACTGAATAGTGTTAAATACTATGAGAGAAAACAATGACTATTTATATACATATGTATATTGTGACACCGAAAACTGATGAACAGCTGAGTTCAGTTATTAAAAACAATGTACTAAATTACATTATTTTATGTTAAAAGAAAAGTGGCACATACTTCGGACGCTTTCGGAATTAATTAATGCTAGCAAATGATCGTCCCCCGAGTATGCTGTTCAAATATGTAACATGTACCACGCGTGCTCCAGATATATGCTTCGAGAATCAATTATAAGCAAGCAGGGAATAATTAATCCAGATTGCTTTGATGATGCAAATTCTGTTACATACATATGTATGTATCACTGTACTGTATATACGAGTAGTACGGTTTAATTAGTCTCCTTTCTCACTTTTAAATACAGGTCTTCTTTCAAAATGAGAAGGGTTAAGGCCATGGTTTGCCATGGTGACCAAGTGCAGTTAAAGAGACTTCGCTCGCCTTGGAAAATACGATCGAGAACTCTCTGGAGTTTTCCTTGTGATATTTTTGTTTGCCGTTATTGCAAGTTATATATTTAATATAAAAAGGTCTGTTGTACATCAGCGTGCACTATGGGCAGATAAGGTTGGCTTTGGTTTTTACGGTGGAACTTAGTGCCTTTTACATTCTTTAGAACTTCTAAATAAATTACCGTTTTAGCAGTCTCAATTCAGCAGTCTTGCTCTGTAAGAATATGTTGGTAATAAAGCAAGTATTAACTATAAGTGTGTAATTTATTTGTAACTTCTCAACAATACAGTTTTCACCGGTGAACCACAGATAACAAAAAAAACGCCGCACAGCGGCAAAAATGTGAACCATTTACTTTATGGTTGCGTTCCATTACTAACATGTTTCCTATAATAAGCCCCTCGACAGCCAATATAAACTGACACGAGTAATCTTGTTCGAGATTATCGCCAAAGGTAGGTAATTACAGTGCTGTTAAAAATTGATAGCGCATGTCTATGTACGGACGGTAGCGGCCCCGCGTGACGACTAGTAGCTTGGTTGCCTCTTCATTAAAAAATGATATATGTTTCTCTTGTGAACGTAGCGTTTGAAAAGTTCCGCCTTTGATTATATAGGTATGTACCAGTTTAACCCACGTATATTTTTGGCGGCCCGATGTTTGAAACCTATTCAATCTCCGCCGCGACGTCTCTGCAATCGGCGGGTGCTCGTGAAAGAGAACCACGTATAGGTCCGAAACTAGTCGGGACCATCCCGAAAGCACGTACGCGATTACATATATGTACGTACGTGACGTGTGCAGCCGTTACATATTCAATCATGTGTATTCGTGTAACATAAAACAGTAACAGCTTTTTCGTTTTATAATTGTTGTTTTACTAAGTATTCTTTTATTTGTTGCTGTTAATATTTATAATGTGATTAATTAAAGAAAACAAATAAAGCGTCTTTCCTGCTTCTATACGTCTGTGTTATTTTCTTTTAACTTTTCCTCCAATGATATGATAGAGATTTAGTCTATACGTTCGTATATTATTTACTACGTAATGGATGCCGTCGGCCGTATTCACTGCATTTATACTGTACATTACTGCATTAATGGACTGCTTTAATACAACTGTAAATATGGAATATTTTAACGGATCAATTTAATACAACTTAATACAACTGTAAATATGGTGTACTTTAACGGATCATTTTATAACGGACTGTGATTCGTCACACTGGATTTCCAGTTATTACCACTGAATGATAACTTTTTTATTATCCACAAAAAGTACGATCCAACTGTTAATAGTTTCTATTGATTTGCATTTGACACTGACATGGTGACCTGAAAAAATTTAAACTGGTCGTTGTTTGTAAACACATTTCGCATATGTCTACACCTTTATATTGACCGTGAGACTTCCGAAATCCTTTCCGTGATGCGGTTGAAGTATTAGATTCGATATTATTTCTTTACCAAGACGAGTGGGTCATCAATTCCAAGCTAAATTAACGGATGTACAAGTTTTTTCAATTTGCCTTTCAGAAAGTACAAATAACGCAATGTGCATTTACATAATTCTCTTGTCTTTCACTTGTCGTTGTAAGTTTCATCGGAATCGGTGCAGTGTTTAATATGTAGTTGACGGTTGTGTCATTGGATTTTATGTGAAAAAAACCTGCGTGTGACATTGAGTAGCGACAATGTATGAAGTATAAATAACTGTATCGTAAAATAAATAATAAATGAGAGGAATATTATATTACTTCTGATCTAATTGTGTCCTTATTATCAATAACCCCGTAACAACACCTCTGTAACTCCCGAAGAGGTAGGCAGACGTGTGTAGTAGGCTAGGAGGTACATGGCCGTGTTTAACTAGTTATGTTTACGTCAAACTGGACACAAATCCAAACTTCGCTACTTCTTAAAATTTCATCTAGAAAATTTAAGTTAGACTAAAGTCCAATAGTATCTAGCCATCCCGGATAAGAACCCAAGACCTCTCCATCAGCAGTCGCACTTGCAACCACTTGACGAATGGGTCAGTCAAGTGTGTTAAAATTCTACAAACATACGTTTTGAGATAACTCGATAATCATATACAGATATAGTCTCATAAAACGCTTGATATGCGAGTTCTAATTGTACGAGTATCAGGCTTCTATGTTAAAATACATGTTAAATACATTAAGCTCATATTATAGCGTAATAAATGCAGATTAATTTGCATTACTTTTGTTTGTTCAATCAAATAATATGTTTAATTTAATAAAAGTAAATATTCTTCTCAAATTGGCGGTCGTATCTGAATAATATACATATGTTGCGATAATAACTTGCAAAACTCTCTTATATGTAGCGGGTTAATAATACAAGATGAAAATATAATTATTTCAAAGTTTAACTTAAATATTCGCGAGCTATCCATTTATCTCACAAGTTGAAACTCAATTCTCTCCACACACTCTTACCACTAAGCTTCCCGAATTATAGTAGATCTTGTTACACAGTTAGTTTGAAAGTTACGGTATAGTTAAAGAACGGGAGAGCCATTAAGGAAAGAATGGGTGGCATTAAGATGTAGTTACTTAATAAGGTTTGTTTAGAAATGAAGTAAGGTGAAGAATATTGGTGTCAACATTAAAATACACTCATTATTTATATCAAATCTTTCTCCAGTGGTTCTTGAACATGACCAAAATGTCGAGGGTCCCGAGTTTGATTTCCACGCAGTTCGAATAATTGTGTGCCGAATAAATATTTACATAAACGACATTGTGTTACGTAAAACAGTTAAGTTAATTTGGTGGATAACGTTTAAATATTTATTGACTTTAAAATATGTACTTTATAATTCGTCGATTATAAGTTATAAGAAGAAGAAGAAGTAACTTCACGCCTGTAATCCTCGAAGAGGCAGAGGAATGTAGAACATTCCCACGTTTCACCAGTTACTTTTAAGTCCCCACGATGGAATAGGTGGTGAGCCTATTGCCATATACCGGGCACATATCTAGACTCCGAGCCACTACTAGAAGATCTAAATTAGAAAATTTAGTAGTGCCCGACCCGGGAATCGAACCCAGGACCTCCCGTTCGGCAGTTGCACTTGCTTTCAACACGACCAACGAGGCAGTCTTTTTTATTTATGAAGCGACGCTAAATCTTAAGTTAAACTTACCACAATATATCAGTGAAAACTGCACTCATATCGATTAAGCCGTTACCGACGTTAACGTGCACAAACGCACAGATAAACATTAAAATTCTAGATGTTACGGTTTAGGCTTCTATTGCGATAATAGATATACCTGTAAAATTGTTTGTCAAACATATCTTCTATGTACAGACACCGAACAGTTATGTACAGAGTTATTACAATTATATGTGTAAGTTCATAATCAAGAAATATAATTACACAGTCAGTCTGACAATCCCTTTTGGACATATTCACGAATTTAAGTCTAGCGTTAACGCATTTTAAAAATTACGTCGATTGAAATTTGCAATTTTTTTGCACAATCGAAAGGGGCTAGGTGTATTAAGTTGCCATTTTCGTTTGAATTTGACTTCCCATATTGCACCATTGGTCGTGTTAAATATAAAAAGTAACGGAAGTTCTATCCAATGTTTTAGAAGTAAAACCTAAGCAACTATTCGACACATACCTATCTTTATCAAATAGGTTAGGGTATTGACTGATAGGGGAGTCGGAAGTCTCCGAGAGCGTGCATGTGTGGGGGGTAACAAAACTAAAATTGCAAAATATCAGCCCTTTGACGTTATAATTACGATCAGCAACTAGTTAGATTGTATGGATAGGGTTTGTAGTACCTTCAATTAACTTTGAAGGGAGCAGCAAATACAAAGTAATTAATACAAGAATATCTACGCCTGCAAGGACAGAGGTAGGTACTTGGCATTCGGTGCTCTCCGTGTACACCGTATTCGAACTGTCGTGATGTTAATAGCATAATATTAGCTTTAAAGCTTTATCCCTTCCAATCATAAGCTTTGCAAGTTGTACAATAAACATTATATAAAAATGAAATTCATCAACAACTCTGCAATGATACGTTGTAGCGAGGAAGATCAAGGTCGTGCGATGTCGGACGCGAAACACACGCAATGCATAATTCATGCCCGTATACTTACGCGGTGTGACACGTTGTTTGGCTGTTCGTTGAACCAATAAATAGCCTTACGACGCGCCCGATAACGGGCGGGAATCATGCCTGTGACACGTCGCGAACGTCGCGCGTTGACTCGCCCACTTTCAGAGGATGTTATTGGGTACGAATATGTTCCGTGGCCGGAAGATATTTGATAATATTCGTTATTAAAGTCGTTATTGCATTTAAAAGATATTTGAAACGTAAGATATGTAAGAAAACTTAATCATCGTTCTCATCGACTCTTTTGTCTTTCTACCGTTGGATCGCTTTCATAATGAAGATGTTTTAGGTCATAGCTGTAAAGGTCTTAGAGGCTTTAAAGGCCCGAAAGGTCTTAGAGCCTTAGTTCAAAAATAGTGATTATAGTTCAGCGGTTTGGATTTCAGCCACCCGGGATTGTACGTTCTAATCGAATAGTTTCCGATCGAAACTAAGCTACGTGTACAAACACGTAGCTTAGTTTCGATCGGAAACTATTCCAATATTTTTTACTCATTTGAAATTAAAACTCTTTGGCCCAGGATGAATGCCTATATTTAGAAATACAAATTACGAGTCTATATTCTTTCGCTCTCGACGGCTAAGTAAGTTGCGCGGCACGACTGCGGGCGCGGGACGAGGCGTGGTGTTGCCATTATTATGCGAACATTATGGCCGGTCTTAAATTTTTAATACACAAATAATTCTCCATCCATAAAGATTCACTAATAACTTTTGCCTTCATGATTCACAACATATCGTGTTGGTTACGCGCGACCGACTTACGAAGCCTTGATCTTCATTGCTACTTCGTTATGCACCCGAACTGCGGTAATTATACCCAATATTGTGCAAACAACGCTCGCGAACGCTTCATGCAATGATTTTGAATCAAGGTTACATGAAATATATTTTTGTCCGTCTCCAGACGTTTGTCTATCTATCGACAAATTGGACGATTGCGTCACAGGACATTCTGGGACTTTCTTGAACGTCGTCTGTTCGAAATTCGAATTGGAATTTGAAAACGGACATGGGTATTGACATAGATTTAAGAAGTTAATCGTAAATTTAGCATAAGCATAGTTATTATATACTATACAGGTACTATATAGGATACCTACTTTTCTCATGTGTAGATGACATGTATATATTCTCATGGGACAGTAGTGTTCAACGGTGAAAAGATAAAAGTATGGATGTTAACTTATGATAGTCCGTTGTCACTATTAAGATGCCGTGTAACACGTTACAAATCTATGATTTAACACGCGAAAGCCCATAATAACGCACGTGGATTACATTGTTTATATTCACGTGGGTAAATCACTTGTGCACAATAAAAACATGACGCCGCGGCGTGTTGGCAGCGTCTTTGTACGTTGTCATGACTCTGTTATCATCACTGAGCCAATATTGCTGGTGTGTAATTAAAAATGGGATTTTAATATGTTTTTTGTTATATTCTTATTACACGGTAGGGTTGCTTTTATTAACAAAAACACAAATTATTGTATAGTGTGAGCCTCTATAAATTGCTCTAAGAAGGTGGGTGAAACTATTACATTTAATGAAGAAAACCTTCTATCTCTTTTGCAGCTTTATTCTTTTTTATAAGAATACTAAGTGAACGGGGACACTAGGTGTCTAACTGTCTATATACGAATTGCATTAGAACTACACGCAAGCTGTAACATTGCAGTCTGGCTACAGTTTTTGTGCGGTTAACATAACATGAACATGCGTGAACTCTCTGTATCTTAGCGTGCTCACGCAAAAGTATGAACAAACAAATGTGTACATAAAAATGTATATCCATTTATATCGATATTTTGCGATATATATAATGCTCTCTGGTTGCCAACATACAGGCTCTGAATACTTGGAGACCAGAGGGCCGTGTGCGACCTGTTCTTTACTATTGAAGAGTTTTGTATAAATGTGGAAAGAACGCTTGAAGTCTGTTATAGTGAAGATTTTGGTGATACGTGGTGTGGTAATATAATAAATTGTAGGATACGATATGAAGTTTTGTCAACTTTAAAAATCATTTGTTTTTAACCGTACAGAATCTGCGTGTATCGCTGTTATAATGAATTGCAATTACTTCGTAATGTTGACAGAACCTGGACGAGGTGCACATAGCGCTGGAGGTGTGCATGGAGCCGCGCGTGATCAATCCGGGGGGCGCGGGCGCGATGCCCATTCCCGGGAAGTACAGTTACATCCATAAGGTATCGTTGACTATTCTCCAGCGCCGCGACTGTTATGCGTAGTATGGCAAGAGTAATTAAAGTAATTTTTTTTTTATATAATATGATATTCACAAAAGAAAGATGGAAGTCAAAAGGGACGAGCCTTTTTTTAAGTTTTTAAGAATTTACCAGTTTTTAATTGCTTTTTTTTTTTGTCTATGTGTTTAATCGCTTCGACTTTGGTATTCACAGAGGACTGCATGATTTGCCGTTGCCATTATGTAAAACGTTGTATGTAAATAGAAGTAATCTGCGATCTCGTCAGGTCTCGGCTTTCCAGCACTTCGATGCGTCTTGACTCTCTCAATATCGCCTCACCGATTTAATAGCGTTCTATTGAAATGTTTTTAGTGTTGTCGGTATGTCCGCAGGTGATAGACGGTATATCGGTGGCGGTGAACCAGGTACAGGTGGACTTCAAATGTGACGCATTCACCAGCAGCGTTCAGGTGCGATGTTCACTTGTCATCATACACGCGGATTTGATTAATTAAATTAAAGGGGAACGATTAATGTAGCAAAGGCAGGTCCGCGAGGCAAGGACAGATATATTTGTCAGTCCGTCTTATTTGCCCAGACCTTAATTATTGTTCCACTTATAGTCATGAGCCATTACCAAGGTGTGCCACAACATTCGATCCTCCGCCGATCTCGTCCGGCCGACATGTGTAATAATAATAAACTAATTGTGTTTACATCATTTCGTTTGTATATTTCCAGATATCAAGGGTGACGGTGGAGTCGCGCACACCCGAGGGTCGCAAGGCGGACCTAAGACTGACTAGAATCAAATCGCCCGACACGGGACAACTGTTGATATTTAAGGTAAATAGTATATGGAAGTGTGTACATAATATGAATGTTGCAACTGCGATAACACCAAGGTTTGGAAAAACCCGCTTGATTCCACTCACTCATTCCCGATCAATGCAAAATCTGTAGGAACCAGAAAAAATCCTTAGAATTATGGTCTTTCAAAAGTTAAATTGTTATTTTAGAGGGAAAGAACTATCCCAAACTATGGATCGTATTTGATAGTCTTCAATTATTTGTCAGGGTAGAAGTGTAAGGGTTGGATTAAATGAATAATAGTAATGTTAGTAATATTTAACAGGAGCTGGAGTGGCAGAGCGCTCGCATAGAGGCCAAGGCGCTCGGCGTCGCCGCGGCCAGCCTGCCGCCGCTGCGCCTGTTGCTGGGCAACACGCACTGCCGGATCGTCATCAAGAAACGACTGTCAGGTGTCTATGCATACATAAAGTTACGTCTAGTATCACCATTGTCGTCACGTCAGTCTGTTTCCGCCCACTGCTGGACGGAGGCTTCTATATTTATTATTTGTTGTACACCAATGAAC
>DWFO01000973.1:0-17419 GCA_018246595.1 Mimoniades nurscia nurscia | reverse complement strand
CTACATTCCTCTGCCTTCCTCTTCGGGGATTACAGGCGTGAAGTTACTTTTTTTATGTTACTTTTTCAGAATACCATGTAATTATACTTATGATATTGCTAGGTTGTCATTTTTAATATGTTTATTACAAAGAAATATGTTAGATTAATTTTATAATTTAGTTATAAAAACATGTAAAAAACTTGTGAGATTAGTATTGGTGAAGACACGTTTCATTAATGCAATACATTGGCTCGTTCCAGGACTGCCTTACCTACGAAATGATCTCTAACAGATGGGCCGAGCACATATAAGCCGAAGCTAGTTCTATTAATTTGATCCTAGTAATCGGTCTAATGGACGCGCCTTGAGGGATTCCACTGCGCGTTATAAGCTCACACCGGCCGGTGATCCGGTCTAGTCTAGACAGCTGAATATGGTCTAGTAATAGAATCGTATGCATCAATTGAAATCGATTATAGGCTTGATCCGCGTCAATCGGATGTATCACGAGGATCAACTGAGCAAATGATTGGATTGCGCGGCCGCTTTACGAAACCGAATCTGGGCTTGTGATGACGTCGGTACACGGATGCATTAGTGTTAGGGCAGTGGTGCAACGGGAGGAATAATAATAATATTGAGACCAAAAAGTGTGGTAATTTTAAAATTAAATTTTTATGCAACATTCCTTTCGAGTGCCTCGGTGATTGTGTCGGTTGGTGACTGCTGAAAGCGAGGTCCTGGGTTCCAATCCCGGTACGGGCACTATTGAAAATTTTTGTGACTTAGATTTTCTAGTAGTGGCTAGGAGTCTGGTTACGTGCCCAGTAGATGACAATAGGCTCACCACCTATTCCATAGTGGAACGTAAACGTAACCGGTGAAACGTAGGAGTGTACTACACGTATCTGCCTACTTCCTCGGGCATTATAAGCCTGATGTTATGTTTTTTGTTATTAAAGTATTTCTCAATAACGCATAATGATTGATTTAATTATAAAAAAGTATGCTAAATATTCATTTACAAGGTACATAAATATAAGTAGCAAAAGGAATATTATGATATTGAAATAAATTATTTTAGAACGCAAAGACGATCTTGATTGGAGAAACTTATTAGCCATTAACAACATGACAGCTGAGATATTTCTTCATAATGCATAATGAAAGCTATTAAGAATACAAATCGTCGTTCTTGGTAGTGAATATTTGTAACAACAAGTAAATTGCCAAGTCTTTCCCAAGCGTCTTTGCAAATGCACAGTCGCTTGGCAAAAGTTCAATGATGAATAGGTAGATAGGTACTATACTAGGGATTAAGCGTCTAATAATGTGTTGCGTCGAGCATACAAACACGTGTTCTACAACAACGGGTAATCCCCTGATTGTGTATAAACTTTTTTTTATCAATCCATACAAAGCTCTTCGTGTAAGTGGAGTGTGAAAAGAAATTTGTTTGTTTAACAATCTAGAACACAAAATAAAAACAAGAACCACCTTAACAAAATAATGCAAAATATTTGGGACATACATATTATATTGTCGATAGCTTATGTATTTACCAGTACTTTTTTGCGGCATATTAAATATAATAAATACATACTAAAACGGGCCTCGGAATTTTGACTAACTATTCACCTTGACCTTTATATATTAAATTAAAGGTATTGCGTAAGTTACTTATATAATCGATTGAAAGCTCAGTGTATCATATGGTTGACTAAAATCTTAACCATAAACCCTCGAAAACATGTTATTCAATTTAGTCCGTTTCAAGGCTCGAAACAGCAGCATTTTTATATAACTCTTCTAGCCTATGTATATAAATGAGGAATTCGAGGATCTTCCTTTCGAAGTTCTTTTAGTATTAAGGCGCTTTTTTAATCTTCTATACGGCGAATCAACAAAGGTAATAAAACGTGTTACTACTTTGTTCGGCTGCGTCGGATAAGGCTTGTTTCATATATAGGTAATCCACTAAATATCGCCTTTAACCATTTATTTATCCTGGTCCAAATCTATTTCGTTTATCGTTCCTCGATCGCAGTTAAACCAGTTCTCAACTGCAAGTGATTCAATTAATATATTGTATAATTAAAATGTCGGTTGGGTGGTCTGTGGCAAACGTATTTAATCAGTCTTTTCAGACTAATTATCTATGTGCCGTATTAAATTGAGTTAGTGAGTATTCTGACATGCTATATAATATAGGTACTAGTTGTTGTTACTGGAGATAGCAATTAATTAAATTAATTTATGCACAGTAAAAAACCAAAGGGATAATGTAAAAACGTTATCTGTGACTTCATTAAATGTATTGAAAACCTACATATTTTTTTATATTTCATATGTATTTATGTGTAGCTTTACGCAATTAACGAAAGTAAATAGGTACGTTCTAATAAATAATAGGTTGTATAATATACATATGTAGTTTCTTTATCACAAATAAACGAACATTTCGGCTATCGAAACGTTTTTCACCCAGTGTGCTATTGACCGATGGACTAGTACAGTGAATATGAACGTCGGTTTTTCAAATAATAGCTTAGTGATGCCAGTAGTGCACGGGAGCGCGACGCGATACGCGCATTTCTAGTTGCACAACAAGCACACTCGATCAAGGAAAATCATTTTCGTTCGACGAAATTCATATTTTTTAACTAATTTCCGTTAACTTTCGTGGACTTCGATATCGTGTAAAGTGAGATTTTTATCGACGTGTACAACGTTTAACGTTACATATAAAACAATTTTTAAAATATTACGTCATGTTTGTTTTTATATTTTAAAAAATATTTTCTACGCTTATTTTTAAACTAATTTGAGGTTTCATAGTCGCAATTATTATTTCAGTGTTTAATGTAACAAACAAAAAAAACAATAATGCAAAGCTTTATTAAGTCCTTAGAATAAATTTATAATAATCATTCAAAACTTAAAGATATCGACAACAAAAATAATTAACATTTTAATTACTAGCACCATTTTTATTTAACCATACATATATTTACAATGTAATAAACATTTACAAAACAATAATTATCATAATTAATTAATAAGGCAAAATTAATATTACCTTTAAAAACATCGTTAATGGAAAATGTGCATAAAATATTAAACAAATCCAGAAATTAAATGTATATTCAATATGTGACTTCTTTGTGGTAATTATAGTATTTCGTAAAGCAGTAGCATTTAATACTATGTACATAATGTAAGTATTGGTTTTTCATAGATGTGCGCAGGCATACTTCTTACCTCAGTGCAGTGAGACCGCGCGTCAATAAACGCGTTACCGGAAAACTGTGAACAATTTTGAAAATCTGTCGGCACTTTTGCAAGTATAATTTTTATACTAAATATATTTCGAGAATTGAAACGTTCTGTGTATGATTACTTCAAATTAACAGGAAAACTTGAATTTTTTATTATTATTACATGGTTACGTGAGGTACGTAGACAGCACCAAAATCAGATATCACGCGTAAATATATACATCAGCAGCCTATCTCTGTCCACTGCGGGACATAAGCCATCCCCTAGTATACAATATACTAGCGGCCCGCCCCGGCTTACGGGTATTTAACAAAAATTAAAAAAAAAACTCATTTTAACACACCTACACCCGTCTTTTTGCGTCGCGGTTTACTAAGAAAGAGTATATTATAAAGAAAGTTTCTGTATGATTTATTTTTTATTTTTATATATTTTATATATTTTTGTTTGCCTATGTTTATCAGGGACAATGTAGGATTCTAATGGTGAAATAATTTTTCGTATCGGTCCAGTAATTTCAGAGCCTATTGAATGCAAACAAACAATCTATACTAATATATATGTATTATAAACAGGAAAGATTTGAATCTTTCCTCTTTATAATACATTATTAGTATAGATACACCTATACGGTAATGTATCAACTCATGTTAAACATGAATACACCTATTGCTATAATCGTAGGTGTTCATTCAAGGATTTTTTTTCGATATTACTCATTTACGAGTTCCTCTGATCGAAGCCCAAAGTGCTGAAACAAATAAAAATATATTAAAATGTATTCTCAACATTAAAAGCTGATTGCAAGGATATTATTGTACGGAAATTCTTATAAATATTTTTTTTTTCTGAAACGATACTAAGTTTTCCTAGTGACCTATGATATAGGGTTCTTGAGAAAAAAACACATATAGAGCACTCCTTCAAGGTCGGCACCGCATTGGCCACCCCTCGGATGTTGCAAATGTTCATATGCGACGGTAACCACTTACCATCAGATGACCTATTTACCACTTTGTCAGTGTAAATAAATATAATAATTAATTTAAAGTACGAGTAGCCAGGTATCAACGTTATAAACAAAGTATCTTTATAATATTGTCTCGGTTTTACTATTCTGTCGGTGCTCGGTGGGCGTTCACGAACAAATACATTGATTTCCGTTAAAAATCTTTTGTTGTCAACAATAACAGTCGATGTGTTAAATGATATTCAAGTTTTCGAGACGATCTGTTAATTTGTAAAGTAACGAATAAGGATGTTTGTGAGTAATACAAAATGCATTATTTATTGCAGTGAACTTCAACTATTTTTAGAAACCATTGCTAATCTTGTCATCATATCATGAATTAAAAAACATTAAGGAGAGTGGATTAGAGAGAAACCGACCAGTATACGTACGTTATTATGAGGATATTGTTCAATGAAAAGTTTTACTAACAATAATAATATTTGTAGTGATAGCTTTAGTACATTTCTGGGACGTAATCATAGCTTAAGGAAGTCAAGAAGTGGCAACTTTTTATCTTTAGTGGCATTTGTAACGCAGGAAAGACACGATTTAGTATCGCTACTTAGGTGTGACTGTATTGAACGGCATCGGGTAGGATAGGAATGGAGGCGAGGGCGACGTGACTCCCGCAACTTTCAAGACGCAGTATGATGCTGTAGCGCCATCGAAAAGGTGCTGCGTGAGCGCAGATACGCGACACGTGACTCGCGACAGCATCGTATGTATCGCATTTGTCGCACGACTGTCGTAGCAATAGTCGCCGTGGACAAACACCCTCCGAGTACACTAGAAAATTCTCTTTACTATCACCACTTTTAAAACTTGTATATCATCATCATCGGTAGCCCGTCGCACTTATTAGGGACTGTTTGTGCCACATAAGCAATCATAAGATTGATATTACATATACGTACATACGTGTATATCATTTTACTTAGTAGAGCGTGTTTATATTTTAAAAGATAGGTACCACATTTATTGAGGATTAGCAATTGCATTATGCAGTAGCCAGTAATGGCTAGGAATAGTTTGAACTATGAATAAATTAATATTTTAGCTTAGTGGATTAAAATTCAGTTTCCCCCTCCGGTAGCTCTGGGGTCAATTCCTGGGATGCATTTCTTTACAAAAATTGTGCGTTTTAAGATGCAATATAATTTATGAGGTCATGAGGAAATCTGAATACCTCCATAATGTTCTCTAAGGCATGTAAAGTCTGCAAACCTGCACTTGGCCGGCATGCCTTGCGGTGGCCTTAATTAACCCTTCACATTCGGAAAGGAGACCGTGTCCAACTAGGGAATCATCATAGTGTTGACGATAATGTTAAAAAAAACCGAACTGGCTTTGAGGACCTTAAAAGCAGAATAATTTGTTTCTATTAAAGCTTAACATGAAAACATCTTATATATGTTAATAGTTTTAACTGACAGTCCAATGATCCGTTAATGTTGGTGTTAAAATAATATGTTTAAAACGAAACAGGAAACTGTAATGGAATAATAAACAACGATAGGAATTTGTGAATTTCCCTCGAATATTTAGATTTTATAAGCACTACGGCTGCCAAGTAAATCTAAATGTTGTAAACAGAAAAATACTGAGAATGAATCCATGAGTGAGGATAGTAGCATTTTTATTAGCATTTAGCTACATCTTTATAGTCCACTTTTATTTATTCTATTCGAATGATTTGATAAAAATAAATATTCCCTCATTTGGTTTCTCTTCGCGGTATGTACATTAGATACTTTTGAGATCGTTTTGTTGAATGCGAGTTGGGCTCGATTGTACGGGTGATATTTTATTCATAAGCAATCCCAAAATATCTTAACCTCAAATTGAAATTTTATTTATTTCCTTTCAAAGTTTAACATAACCTATATTCAAATATTCGTGAGATCGTCTTGTTAAATATAAGTAACGCTGATCTCTGATACGTATTTTATTCGAAAACCAGTCAAATATATGTCAAACAAATTGAAAATTACATTTTTTTTATTATGCATTTAAACTTCATAGAAACTCAAGCACGTTAAACTGCAACATCGTCTTATTGATTGTGTGCTAACCCATTCAAATACAGTTCTAAGTAACAATTTTATTTACTACGTTAATTGCATGATTGTCTCGTTGGTCGTGTTGGTTGCAAGTGCGACTGCCGAACGGGAGGTGCTGGGTTCGATACCCGGGTCGAGCACTACTAAATTTTCTAATTTAGTTTTTCTAGTAGTGGCTCGGAGTCTGGATATGTGCCCGATGCATGGCAATAGACTCACCACTTATTCCATAGTGGGACGTAAACGTAACTGGTGAAACATGGGAGTGTTCTACATTCCTCTGCCTACCTCTTCGGGGATAACAGACGTGATGTTATGTCACGTTACGTAAATAACAAAAATATTTTCGAATAAAAACCACACAGAGGAGAAAGAGTTATGACAGAAAAAAAATATTGCATTGAACAGATTAATATAGGCGTGTTATTCAGTATCTGCAAGCAAAAAATATTTAAAACATTTTGTAAAATAATATTATTATATAACAACGACAGGCCCTTAACGGGATATGCAGAGAGCAACAAATTCCAAACATCTCTACTCATACAGATCTGACATCTACATCAATGAACATAATTGAAATAATTTTCATCATTATCATCAGCCCGTTGCAGTCCATTGCTGGCCAAAAGCCTCCCCTGAGGGATTATGCCCATAATCCCCACACTGGGCATGCGGGTAGGGAATCAAAGAAACTTTGTAAAACGTTAAATCAAAAACATTTATTTGTTTATATGCAAAACTATTTTTTACGGTCACATGTTTACGTAATATGCCGCTGTGGTACTGCGACGTATGTTTATACGTCGTAGTACCACAGCGGCAGTAGAATCGATGGGTTGCCACAAACGTCTTGTCGCCCACCTGCGCCAAACGCATTAATTCCTGCTCGCCGCGACCACGCTGCACAGCTTTAGTTCATTTTTTAGCGTTAAACTAAGGAACGACTGGAAGCAAGAGAAATAGTCCAATGCATATGCCGCTTAAAATTGTAAATTATTATTGCAAATTTCATCAGGAATTACGTATAGCAATTCAAGTACAATAACTTCAGTATTTTAGTACCTACAGTATATTATGTGAAGTTACGCAAAGAATTTCTATCATATTTCTATTACTTACAGAGGTATTATTATTAGTTGTAGTATGTTTGTTAAATATTTATATGTATAATAATCTGAGAGTAGACCGATATTCACCTGTCAAATGACAGAAGGGTGATGGTGACGATAATAATGATTAAGATCTTATTAGCTAAATGTCATAAAAAATTAACAGAGTAACAATGTGTCTAAATATATTAATGACACAGAATCACAATCGATTTAAATGTGGTGGGCACTGAAATGACTAATTCGAAGTGTCGATAAATCGACTTGGAAACAATTCATCGGGAACATCGGCTAATAATGTCAATATATTTTGCAAACGAAGTACGACTTGCAAAAACATTGTTTATTGCAACGGTACTTAAGTCGATGTATAATAGTTACAGTTTTGTTGCCACCCACCTGTTCCAAACGCATTAATTCTAGTTCGCTACAAGCGCTGTGTGCTTAAGTTAGCTTTTGTATATCGAATTCAAAACTACCATAATCTATAAATATTGTCCTCTAACAAAGTGGAAAAAAGACTCCGTACTTGACTGGTACAATAATTGCTAACAATGTTTTAAAAGATTTGTTGCAAATACCAATTTATTGATATATCGTAAATTGATATTAGCCGTAGTATCTGATAATTGATAAAGATGTTATTATTTTTTATTTAGCAATGTCCTCGCGTTTGATTGCTATATCACTTGATGGAAAGCGAGATTCAGCCTAGGATGCAGTACGCTTGTATAGGAAATGCCTATTCACTCTTGTCTTGCATAATTCCATATTATACGAATCGGGATATCAGGGAATACCAATTTTTCCCCGTGTGACGCAGAAATGATTTAAACTTTGTTCATAAGAATGTATTTAATTTTTTTATAACTACGTATATTGTCAGCTGTATAGTTAATCAAGTAGAGGCTTTTTAAAGATCTTTAAGCTCTTTTAAGATATAAGTATCAGTATTTTGAAACTGAAAACAAATAGTATTTTCCTATGATAAGTTAACTGTCTAAGCGATTGTTATTTGTGTAAAATTCAATAAACCTTAAAAGACCTCGACCGAGGCTTTCACAGGTTTTTATTGATGTTTACTTTACTGTAAAATAATTAGTATTACAATAAGGTAAAGGGCTGCGAGGATGTTGATAATTATCAATGAGGATGATAATTATCAATAATAAAACAATACTGCACTATTACGAAACATTGATCACTAATATACATTGCACAAAGTATATCCTTGTTCAAACAAAACCCTTCTTGGACTGAAATCTTCATATAAATGTACCACGACCCTCGTAACAGCAATAAACTCTTGGCCACTGCTTGTAAAAAAATCCAAAACGAACTCTTAAACGAATGCATAAAATTGTCACCTGACAATCTGCTTTGTCGCTGCTTGTATTTTATATAAACTTCTCAGTACTTAATAACAGCATGGAACAAAAATTAGTAATAGATAAGTCATTGAGTTTTGCCCTAAAGTTGACTTTTTGCACTAAACCAAACACTATATTTTCGCAATAGCCCAAGTGTATAAAACCACAAAATAACCCACATTCGTTTCGAAACAATATATTTAAGACTCAATATACGTACGTCGGTAGGTATAACAGAAGGGATGAACATGCAGAATGGCAAAAGACCTTTTATTCTCGCTGCGTTCCACGAATATACGCGGTCGATACCAAACTAAATCTATTTAGCCCAGACTCGCTTCCCGTTCCACTGTTCTTAACTGTCAACTTGTTCTCTACGCCGCCTTTGTTTATATAAAGTATGAATTCGTGATAGCTTCTATATTCTGCCAGCATAGTGAAGACATTATTATTAATATTTTCAAAAACGTGCTATACAATGTTTCTATTTTTGCAACTTTTATATCATTCGACTGCTTACCTTCTTGAGAGAACACTGAAACGCGATTTCCTTGCGATCATAGTACGTAACATTTAATTTTAGACCATATTTTTGGGTAAACAGGTGCGCTGAAGTATTTGAACCCACGTATCCTGGAGTGAGAGCCTCGATTTTAAACCACTGCTTCCAATGTTTCTTACTTTTGACATGCCAATATGTAACATAAATACATACACATAGTGTCTATATAATATGAAGTTTCAATTTAATCAAATATGTGGTTAAATATACATTAACAATTGCCTCGTTAGTCGTGTTGGTTGCAAGTGTGACTACCGAACGGGAGGTCCTGGGTTCGATTCCCGAGTCGGACACTACTAATTTTTCTAGTAGTGGCTCGGACTCTGGATATGTGCCCGGTGTATGGCAATAGGCTCGCCACCTATTCCATCGTCGGACGTAAAAGTAACTGGTGGGACGAGGGAGTGTTCGACATTCCTCTGCTTACCTCTTCGGTGATTACAGGCGTGATGTTACTTTTTTAACAATATGTAATAATTAACATATTTAGGGTAAGGAATTACTGCGATTGTTACGATGTCTGATGATTTCCCCGTATAGCCCGTCACAGGCCGTGAACGGAAGTGTAACTGTCGACGGTCCGGGAGATGAATTATCGTCGCCTCGCCCGAGAGACAGTCGGTGTACTCGTAGCCTCGCGGCACACGTGTGTGTGACACGTGATCTATTCTGGCTGTTCATATCCGTTATCTTCCCTTTGTAATATCTCGAGAACCGTGAATTATTTACGTCAATAGTTGCTTACATTTGGCTAAATTGCTGTTTTTTTTACGTACACAGCTGCTATACTTCACGAGTTTTGTATTGTAAATGCCAATAACCTATTATTTATGAAAATAACTGTCTTATTTCCCAAAATATATTTACTATAGTTATAAAAGCAGATTTAGTTTATTCACATTTTTTTGTTTCATTATTATGCCGCCATAAACATAACAAAAATAGAAGAGGTATAAAAAACTGATAGAGAATATTATAAACATTTCATACATGTATACAATAACTGCACATTGACATTACATTGACAGTGACATTAACTTGGCCCTTTGTAATCCTACATATTTGCAATAAAATGTAAACAAATGAGAAGTTCCAATAAGACAAAAATCACAACTACATACATCTCACTAACGTAGTGTTTATTATTTTGAAAATTATACAACACGTTCGTATTCAAATTACTCACCGAAAAGATAATAATTATACACTGACGTTATTTCACGTCCATAGCGGCGAGTTTACGATAGTAGCGTGGAAAGTCGGTATCTGCACGGAACGTCACCTGGCACCACTCGCCAATATTAGCACACAATTTATGGCCGTCCGAAAGCCGACGGTGGCCGAATCCACTCTATATTTTAACGGTATCTCCCCGTAGATAGTTCGAATACTTCTGACACTAACCGTATTCCAGCAAGCTGAGCTCGTAAGATGTTGCCGGAAGGATTTTAACGAAATTTAAATTGAATTGAATTTACGTCCTTCGTAGCTCACTAAAGCTTGTTATTTCAAGTTCAATGACCTTACAGGGTTTCCGACAGATGCTAGATGTGGCAAGCCGAGGATAGAGCGCGATGGCGCTCATTGGGGAGGCCTATTTCCATGAGTGGACTGAGATAAGTTAACGATGACTACAATGATGTCCTTATGTATAAAAATAGGCTGGTTTAATATGGTGGAGTACGTCCCACGCCTTTCGCAATTGTGTCACAGACCTGCACCCGACTATATGACGCAGCAATTGCGGCTATAAATATATTATATTTATTAACAATATTGATATTACCTTGGCCGCACCTATTCACGATTCTTGAATTGTTATTAGAAAACCTACCTAATTAACATAATGTAAAAGATTTTTGATGTGAAAACTTCAAGAGGGCGAAGTTTATGAACTGAATAATAGCTAGAAGTATATGTTAATGTAAAGATTGTTACTCCAAACGTAATTATTGGTTTATAGAAACACAAAATAGAACTGGGTGCCTCTGTCTCGCTAGAATCGAATAGTCCAAAAACGGAGACAACTTTTAGTCGTCTGGGCCACGAATAGAGCAGATCAATACGGCCACCAAATCCATTTAGCTCGTCCCGCTTGCAACACATTCTCCTCTGTATCCCATTTTACTCGGCCTAATTCAATTTTAAAGCCTTTCTCTTTGAATGAAAATGCCATTAGAACTAATGGGCAACGTAAAATCAACAAAACTAAGCGGAGCGTTGCCAACTAAACTGAATTAGACACGAAGGTCCTCGCTGTGTTTTGATTGTTTTCAGCAAAATGCTCAGTGTTTTTTTTTCGTACTGTAATAATTATGTTCTTATATAATAAAATATATTATTGAATATTAGTCGTGTTGGGTGCAAGCGCGACTGCAGTTGTGCAGTTCTGGGTTCAAATGCCGGATCGGGCACTATTGCATGTTTCTAATTTAGATTTTCTAGTTGTGGCTCGGAGTCTGGAAATGTGCCCGGTGTATGTCAATATTTTGACCACCTATTCCATAGTGGGACGAAAACGTAATTGATGACACGTGGGAGGGTACTACACTCCTCTGCCTACCTCTTCGGAGATTACAAGTTTGTATGTAGAAGAAGCGATTCAAGTCCGTAAAGATTTGTCAGTCGGTGTTACCCGTCTAACCCATAAGAGATTTGGCATGACTATATAATATCTAACAGCAGATTATAATGATAGACAAAACAATATAGGTACATATAATGCATATGAATAGCTTAGAAAAAGAACTACGAAATATATTTATGTCAGGAGGAAATTATTTGTAATTGTACTAAATGAGCGACTATTTCCTTATGCAATTCGGATGTGTCTCCACTCCAGTGCGGAAGCGAAATTGTTGACAACCTTTGAGATGAATTATACTTAGTCGTGATGAAGAGGGTCCGTGGCGATTGTGACACATTTTCTTGACATATGACCTGCTTAGGAGACGTATGAAGTCCGTCTTGAAATGTTAACTACTTTCCAATGTTACATACGTACACTAGAATAAACATAGGTACTCTCGATTATTGTACGCAATCTGTACCAAGCCTAAACTCAAAACAGATGGAAAAAATTGTTGAAATGCGCCATACACATACGACATATTTCTAGTTTTATTTGTAATGGTTTGTCACACTTATAATATTGTTCTGTGTTGACTTGAGTAAAGACCTTATATAATTTAAACTAGAACCTCTTTTAGACATATATAACATATGTATAACCTTGGACATACATATTTTCGGGACAACTAGGAAACATGCAGTGAACACTAAATTAAAATACAGATAAATATTAAAAATAGGTAATCGCTGTTTAATAGTTTTTCATCATCATCAGCATATTGCAGTCCACTCACTACTAGACCCAGGCCTCTGAGGGATTATGCCCAGAATCCCTACACTGGGCATGCGGGTACGGGATCACAGGACTCTGGGATAATAATTTATGGTAGTTGAAAATAAAGATTTCATTATATACAGTTATTGGTAGTCTATGTCCTTAACCTTTCCCATTCTGAAAGCTGACGTATATACATAAATATGTATAAACATTTAGCTACGTACAAACAAGGCTCACATAAAATATAACCATAATTTTCAATACACATTATCATTGATCGAATCATATCTCACACGTTATAATAAGCCGATGGATCAGTTTAATGAAGAATGTTTACATATTCACGTCTCGCCTTTCCATCTATAAAACTATAAAACCTAATAAATTTCCACTTAATTTATGAAGCGGCTAAGTACATATCGACCGAGGGGACCGCCTAGACTGATACGAATAGCGATGCTGTGTGAAAATAGAAGCGCATGGCTATTTTCCGCTACGTTGGACTGCCGGCGCGGGCGTTGGCGGTAAACTATGCCTAATTATATTACTTTATAGCCTGTCGCTATGTAATACATACTCATGTCTTGTTCTTAATCGAAAGTGCTACTATGGATATAACTTAAAATCACGTCTGTAATTCCTCGCTGGGGTAAGCAGAGAAATGCAGTAGGTACTGCCAATGCTCACCAATTAAATATTATGTGTCGTGGAATAGCAGGCGATCGTATTGCCATACAACGAGTTACATTATCATTAGATCAATCACACCAGATCCTTTACGAGGTAGAGAACTGTTTACTATAAAATACGGTATACAAATGTTATAATCAATAATATAAAATTTATAATAATACGAGGATCCTCTGCTAACGGTATGGTAAAGGCCTTATTTTGCTACGTTACCCACGTGTTGCTTGGCATACATAACACTATGAAATAATCTTCTAGTGTACAAGACAGGTTTATTCACGATGTTTTTCCTTCGAGCAACAGCAAGTTAATTTTATTGTACGAACTTAATAAAGGTCGTATAATACTTGCACTTGAGGCGCGCCAATTTAGCATTTAGGGTAACGACAGTTCTTGTAATGATTTTTTGAATAGTTAAAAAATTTAACGTCACACTTGTCTCTTGCACAAGTGTAGGCTACGAAATCATACTGGTTCTATAATCGAAAAACACAATAATACTTTACACAATAATACCTGGGATCGATCCCGGCACCTATTTTTCAACAGTCACGCTTCTAATCTCTAGACCAACGAGACAGTCTGCAAAGCAAACATGAAGAGGATTTTCAAATATACATACGTGGTCTATCTTAGGACACATCTTCTGTTTCAATCAAGGAAGAACTAGGCTAATATGCTTATAAAATAAAAGTAACATCACGCCTGTAATCCCCGAATAGGTAGCAGAGGAATGTAGAACATTCCCACGTTTCACCAGTTACTTTTAAAATAAATAAATAATTATTCTCTATGAAAAACGTCCCTTTTTTTTTAATGTTTTACAGATACATTGGATGGCCGTAGAGGGCGCTTCAATGGACGTTCCTATCGCGTCTATAAGTCTTTTCCATTAAAAGTGTTAATAACATCTGAGGTGTAAAGAGATCCAGATGAAAGTAGTGAAATAAATGTAGGTACCTACTCGTAGTTGATTTATTCACCGCGTTGCTTAATGCGAATGGGCGTAGAATTTAACATATATTTGAATCGTATGTGAGTGAATAAAAAATAGACATGATTATGTGAGAATCTAAGCTTCTCAACTTCTTAGTTTGCTGATGTTTTCTTACCGCTACAAGAATTAATCACATTTTCATGTACAATACATAACTATGTATGATGCGGTACATAGTACATAATTGTTACACTCTTAGGAAAATAGATTTAATGATATTACCAATTTGTCTAGCAGTCAAATGTATACAGATACAATGTATGTAATTTGCATACTAAACGGACGGAGGGCCAACGTTGCTCGGCTTCTTGCGGATACCCATTGGGATGTGAGATTGGGTTTCTGATTTTCTGACGGACATGTCCATGTGGATAATCTCAAAGGCCGACCGCCTCGTTGATTCATCCATCCGATTACATATGTATGTACGTGGGCACTACCAATGTTGCGATCATCAAGAAATGTCAAAATTTTTTTAACATATGTTTTCATGGACGTCTCAGTAGTCATTCTTTTTATCTGTATGGTGGTAAACATACTCAAGTCAACCGCTGTATTACAATGGAATAAAGACTTTTCTATTTCTATGTCTTGATAGCTTAGGTAATGGTCTATTCAATCTTCCACCAGTGATCCTGAGTTTAAATTCCGACGAGCGTACAACAGTGAAACAATGAAGCATTGAAGACAACCATGACTTTTTGTTTAATATATAAGTATTTACACATACGTGCTATGTAGAAACTAACTAAACCAATTTTCGAAATACCCACCAATCTATATTAGACACCTCGTCTGCAGTGTGCTCTAATGCAGCTAGCAGTACTTCCGGTGTCGAGAGCTGTTTTCCTTTCTGTAAATATTTATTTTGCGCCAAATGCTATAATTCACAAGACGCCAACGGCTATCATCTCTAGACAATCATCTATCTTACCTTAGACCGACCAATGATGAAGCTGACGATTAAAATGTAATAGCACCCAATTGACGTACATGTGCCTGAACAGATGTCGAAAAGAACAAATAAATTATATATGTCATCTTTAGTCATACCATATGCATTTGTTATAATCCATATGTTAAGCGATTACGATCGGTCTATATGTTAAGCTCCATAGTACATGTGTTCATGTAGGATATCCAATTTGGGGCTTGTACTGGCGTGTCTCCAGATTTTCCTCCAGAACATGCCGTGTTGCTGGCCAACCTGTGGGACAAATATTACACCCAATTATTATTTACTTATAAGAGAAAATTATTAGCCAAATTAAGAATAGAGATCGATACGGAGGACAAAGAGACTGACAAGGATTTGAATAACTAACTTAATAAATTTAGTTATAAGTTGGTTTTTTATTTATCTGGGAATTGATATAGTATTTTTGCACTACATGCAAATTGAAAACGTGTACCTATAGTTTAATGTTAGTTCTTTTATTTTTAATAGTCATCAATACTAAACGTGCAAAGGCTTGGTGTCACTTGCGCTGAACCGATTTTGATCAAATTTGACAGTTTAATAAATTAAATTACGACGAAAGAGCGTTAAATATTAGCAATCACTTTTCCTTTTCATACTAAGAGAGAGATTGTCAGAGTGGGAGAGGCATTTATTGATAAATTAAAACTGTTATGAAAAATAGTGAAGGTACTGGGAAAGCAAAAAATACTTCGCGAACTTTTTATATGCGCCCATCGAAAAAGATAGAAAGGGACTGTCTTCTAAAACGCAATAGAATTATTGTAAATTAAGAAGGTATTACAGTTTAATATATAGAAGAATATTAAAGTTGTTGTGATATATGACACAATCTGTATAAACTTACTCTTATAGAGTATCGAAAAAGATTTTTCACGCAGAACAAACCACAACATAAAACTTATGTATACATGTATTACTATGCAAGATTTCGAACCAACATGAACCAGTTAACATAATGAGTTGAATCGGCAGTGTTTCATCAATTAATTTGCTGCTTTGAATATTCAATAACGCAATCAGACACCAGGTCCGGACAGTGCATATGTCTCGGTTAATGGGCTAATCGTGTGACGTCAAGATGTCATCCAAGACATGACAGTCCCATGTTGCGATCAGACTGGTCACTTAAAGATCCGAAGATAATTAATGATTAAATAAATGGATTCACAAACTAATAAATGAATGGTTAATGAAGTGAATTGTAGAATTAATGAACGATTGAACGAAGGAGAGTGAAGCATGAATAAAACAATATATGAATTCATTCTAAGATAAATAAATAAGAAAAACAATACATATCCGAATTTCTGTGCACTTAAATTTTTTTTTTAATGAGTTTTTAAATTTTTCTCTCAAGCCATTCTACATTCATGCCGTACCAGTACTTAAAGAAACATTTTTCTTTGCAATAAAATACCGCTAGATTTTACATGTACCGCCTCAACAATATGTTAGGCAGGCGCAGTAAAATGTCCCCCAGGAACAAGCGAACCCTATTCAAGGTTTGCATTCGACCGGTCCTCACTTATGCCGCCCCAGTCTTTGCTCAAGCCCCTTCAAAAACTATGGACAAACTTCAAACTGTCCAAAACATCTTTTGCCGTAGAGCATTCGATGCTCACTGGTGCGTCAGGAACGCAGACCTACACAGGGACCTAGGTCTCCCATCCATACAACAACACATCAAACACATCTCGGAGAAATTCTTCAAAGTCTCCGAGAAACACACAAATCCAATTATAGCGGCGGCAGCGGATTACTCCCTTCCTCCTCCCTCTCGTCACACAGTCCGTCGGCCGAGGAACGTCCTCACCGACCCCCCAAACAAACTCTCATCTGACCTGGAATGCCTCCTGGCGGCCCAGAAAAAGTCAGATGAAACTTCTCTCCCGAACGGTGCTCATCCCGCTGATGACGCTGTTCTACAATCCCGTCAACACGTAAGTGTTACTGAACTAGCGGAAGCCCCCTAGGGAGCCCCGCTAGCCCCCCCCTCAACTCACCCAGAGGGGGGGCGCCTCCGA
>DWFO01000972.1:0-17422 GCA_018246595.1 Mimoniades nurscia nurscia | reverse complement strand
GGAATGCAGAACACTCCCACGTTTCACCGGTTACGTTTACGTCCCACTATGGAATAGGTGGTGAGCCTATTGCCATGATCACATGAGGTAGATCATAAAAACTACTGATAATCACCAATTGCAAGTTATTTATGAAGATATACATATAATACCACTAACAAAAAACAACATACGCTTGTGTTGATTAAAGTAAGTTCAAAGGAAGATAAAAAGCTGTGTCTGTTTCTATAACGTTCAAAAAAACGTTAAGTTCCTGAGAGATATGTACATATATTACTATGTTTATTATACTATTTCAAAATAATTATTTGAAGATTATCCGACATTAATGAGAAATAAATTACGTATAACTGATTAAAGTATTACTTTACGTACCAATAACTTTCCAGTGGGAACAGCCGCTAAAACAGCTCCAAACCATATGTCGTCTCTGGGGTAATCGGCATTCGTCAAAAAATTTGAGTTGCCAACTGAAAAACTAAGTGATAAGTAATTCGGCATTTTTTAAATACAAAAATGGAAATTATGTAGATAAGTATATCATCAGATAGATAAATTATAATTACATGGTATTGTTCTCGAAATATCACCATGTGGAGCAAAACTATCTTAAACCCCAATCTTACTTTAAATCTTTATGTACGAGTATATAGCTAAATGCATCAGTGTGTGTTGTATCGTGCAGAGCTTTATTGATAAATATCAAGACGGTTTAACGTGACGTAACAACGTTAAAGATTATAGATATACTATTACAATATGTTTATGTCAACGTTCCTGAAATATAACATTAATTTTAGGACAAAATGGTTTTGTTAATTCACCTAATGGTTAAATAATTTGTACCAAAATCATCTATATTTTTAATGTCTTACGTTTAATATCTAATAACAAGTATCATTAAGAGCGACAAGCACAGCTACCTGAAACAAGTTACTAATAATGATAAAAACTTAAAAATAATCTTTTAAATCTAGTGTTCTGCGATTTTCAATACCTTTGCCCAACGTTGGGAAGTAAAAACCAAACATCCAACGTCACAATGTGGTTTCAAAACTCGCATATCACATATTTAAACATCAAAACAAGAAATGATCCTGACGCGTGACATTAGAACTAATGGATTCTATAAACATCCGTTACATTTGAAACGTGACGATAAACTGTCATCCAGCGCACTACGACGGGCCCGATAAAGCATAACGCACATTAAGGTCGCCACAGACGGAGCTATAATATACTTGATAACAAAGATTATGTAACGGTATATACTATATGACGATATCTTTTCTATAGCAACGTTCGAATATTGTAACACTGGAACACATGTAGCTCCTGTATATATCTCTTTCTAATATCATCAAAATATGTGAACAGATATAACAAGACATATTTCAGTACAACAAGATATAAATTAGCAATATATGTATAGGTATAGCATAGATAGCTTCTGCGATAGATCGCTATTATCTACGTGCAATATAGGAGCAGTGATAGATTAGTTTTAAATTCAACCTCTCACTCCGGAGGCCTGGGTTCAAAACCTGGCACGCATCTCTTTGCAAAAATGTTCGTTTTAAGGTTAAATATAATATGCTGTAACGGTGAAAGAAAACATCGTAAGGAAACCCGCACAGTTCTCAAAAAAATGTTCTCTTCGGCGTATGAAGTCTGCCAACCCGCACTTGGCCAGCGTGGCAGACTATGGCCTTAACCCTTTTATCTGAGAGGAAATCCATGTTTCAACCGCGAAATGAAAAAAGGAATAAAAAAGAATCAGTATGTTTTCGAGCTCTATCTGTCACGCCCTTTAAGACCGTAATGGCGGCGTAAATGATGGAATGTACCCGTACGAATGAATGACATTACATTCACGGTACATGAAGTTGTATATTTTGATACATCAGTCCGGTTTAAAACACCGTGCGAGGGTCGTCCGAGCGATCATCCCTTAAAAGGTCGCTTGCGAGGGTGGTCGCTGGGGGCACATTTTCATAAACGTTTACGCGCTCTACGTTAAGTGGCGCGGGTATAATTAATTACTTAACAGTCAAGTTAAATTTGTCGGAAACTGTTAGAACAATAAAGAAAGTGTACAAAGTGAAAGTATATAATTGATTTTTTATTATTATAATATCATTTGTATACTTCTATTTTATTATAGCAATGTAGATATCCAAACAGAACGAATATTTCACCTCATCAGGCCAACCTTTGTCCTAGATGGGAATTGAACCTGCGACACAGAATTCAAAGCAATTGAACCAAGAGTTCCGTCAAATATTTTGTAATATTAATCACATAGATCTATATCCGCATCTACAATAAAATGTAACATCGCGTCTGATATTCCCGAAAAGGTAGGCAGAGGAGTGTAATACACTCCTACGTTCCAGAAGTTACGTTTACGTCCCACTATGGAATAAGGTATCCAAATTCCGAGATACTACTAGAAAATGTTAGTTAACAAAATCCAATAATTCCGACCTCGTATTTGAACCCAGAACCTCTCGATCGGCAGTCGCACGAGAAATCAACACAACCAAAGCGGCTAGCAGCGAGGCATCTACAATAACCAAGAATGCATAGTAACGATTGAAAAAACCATTCAAATACAAATGAATATTTTAGGGCATCTTAACACATGGCCATCTAATACAATTTACGAGTAGGTAGCGGCCGTGCTATGGTTTATAAACAATTTATAAATTACGAGTACATAGGTAAATGCATATAAATATATACTTATGTAGATAAATTTTTACATCTAGAAAAATAACAAGTAATTTAAATTTATAAATGCAATTAACAAGTGTAGTGTACGTTAGTCCCTAAGTGCAATGAAATACAAGTTACCGAGCAGTGATATTACGCATAATGACGTCATTTGCAATGCAAACTGCAGTGAAAGGCGACTGCAGTACCACAACCACTTATTCGTCATCTCACCTTTGTGTACAAAATTACAAATATGTACTTATTCATCGTTATTAAGTCCTGTTAACGAAGTATAGATTTTATAGTAACCATATAGATTTTTGTTATCAACACATTACAATTTTCCTACGGTTCAATATTTGGCTTCAATTTTAAAATTAGTCTTAAACGTTCAACTAACAACTGCTGTTCATAATATACATATTTATACTTTTACCTGCATAGAGAACATAATCAGATACAAAATGCGAGTGTTGATAGATACAGGTACTAAACAGAGCCCAAGAGTCCATTTATATCGTCCAAACACTAAATACTGACAGACAAGGGTATCGGAAGTCTCCAAGACAAACATGGTTGTATGAGCCAAAGTGTTGTTGGCCAAAATACCTATCGATCTAAATTAATACACTTTTACGCGTATAAAATAAACCTATATTGAAGTTGTGTGCGACCACACACGGGTCATACGTGACCCGTGTGTGGTCGTCACGATGCGACATTTTAAATAAAAAAACTTTACTCACACATTGACGTACTGCGGATCTAACGAGAGATTATAGAGCTTTAAATACTGGCCGTTTTATACGTAATGCGCAATATTAATACATTAACCGGCTCAAAAATTAAGTGTTACAAAGGTAACATCACGCCTGTATTCCCCGAAGCGGTAAGCAGAGGACTGCAGTACACTCTGTCGTTTCACCAGTTATGTTTACTTACCACCAAGGAGGAGGTGGTGAGGCTATTGTCATACACCGGACACTTATCCAAACTCCGAGCCGCCACTAGAAAATCTAAATTATAAAAATGCAATTGTGCCTGATTCGGGATCCGAACCCAGGGACTCTCGATCGGTAACCACACTTGCAGCCAACACGCCCAATGAGACAATCACTCGAAAATAACAGTTAGCATTAATCAAAACTAAAATGCATAATTAGAACAATAAATGTATCAAAATATTTAAACTAAATACCAGTAGGCACCAGTGATTGCCACTTGTGGTATCTACCGTCTCCTAGTAGCTGAATTGAAAATTTAAATACATACATTAAACACACCTGTTTTACATAGGAATGTGTGTGAGAAAAAAAATTACCTGATTAAATCACGAACGAGCGGAGCGACTATCTCAGCACGAATATTAGCGCACCGAACACGTCTAAAAACCGCGCTGCGGCTGCAATTCCAATGGAAGGTGACTCTGTCACACCGCCGCGAACCGTCATTACTTCAAATTAGAACTTGTATTGATATTAATCACCACTCTTATTGGAAACTATAGTAGTCTTGTACCAAAACCATTACAACTTTCTTCACCTTAAGATGCGATGTATGAGTTAATAATATTTCGACAACAAACTATAATATCATTCCACTGGTGGATTAACGATTGAGGCCATTGTCTGTCATGATGGATAAGTACAGTTTGGTAGACATTCAACGCGTTAGAAAACATAATGGATATGTGCATAACCCATCATTATATCGTTATTAATCATTACAGCATGTGATATATACTTGATCTTAAAACACGTAACTTTCTAAGGAATAACTATAAACGTTCCACAATACGAATCTCACTGCTAATCCACTAAGCTGTTAATCTATTTTTGCTTGTATTACTTTGTTATTTTAATAAATTAAGACAAAGCTAAATCCGAGCTACTTTGTTCCTGAACAACATTATGCAAACATGCTGTATGATGCTGTAGTCTTATTTTTTATTTATTTAGCAACAGGCTCGCGTGTGACTGCTATCCCACCTGATGCAAAGCAAGATACTGCCTAGCATCTGTCACGCCTGCCTAAGAAGAGCCTATTCAATCTTGTATCGAACAATTCCGAGTTATACGAATCGGGAAAAATAGACGCCGCCAGGAACTCGTAGCTCTACTGATTAATCCATAATAAATTGATTACCGTTGTATTAATAAAGTATCATATTTTTTTAATGCCCATAATATGTTTTTCTGTTACACTACGGTGTGATGGGCGGCCGACACACACACTACACAGAAGCGTGCGCACATGTCGAGAATAATGAACCGTTTTATTCTGTGTTATTATTTAGCCAACAATTGCTTACCGCCATCACCCTAATTACAAAACTCGTGCACTGAAAAAATTAAACATGTACGACGAGTGAGTCGGGATGAAGATATAATTATAGTATAACTAAGCCATACGTTATCTGAACGGTAATTAAACGTTAACTTATAATTTAAGGTTTCCATGATATAAGTGAACAATATTGAGAACAAAATAAAAACGTGAATGTATCGTTGAGAATTCTAAAAAAACTTTACCGTGCAATTGCGTCCTGTATTTCACAATTGTGTAAACGTTTGAAAAAATCTATGTGGGGACAATACAATTTTATCTCGAGTTTATCTGGACACGCGTCACGGCGACTTTATGCCGCGGTCACACTGGTTCGCATTCAGTACTGGCATGTTAAATATTAATAATAAAAAAAGTTAAGAATATGATTATTAACAATTATTCTAAGATACCAGTTATCCAAGAATTGAAATTTCAATATTGTTCACGTCCTCGCTGAATATGTATAAATACTAGCTGTTTACAAATATGTGTACCTACATATTTACCTACATCCAAAATTAAAGTTACCTGCGTTATAAAACAGCCATAATATTTATCTAATAAGGAAGATCATTTCCTATGTGTAAATCTTGTTCTCTTGTATTTTCTTTCTTTCATCATTATCATAATGATCAGCATATCAGTCAATCCTTTTATTGTTCCAATTTTAGGAATGGGTCTCCTATCAGAATGGGAAGTGTTACGACCATAAACTGTCACACCGACCACGACCACCTTGGCATACTTCATACGGCTTAGAGAACATTATGAAAAACATCATTTATAAAAAAGCGTAATGTAAACCAACCTTAATATAAAGTGAAATATTAGAATGTGAATCAAACCATAATCTAAAATAAAAGGCTGTAGTGTGAACCAATCATTATGTTAGGTCGGATGTAGCAGTGTGAGGTCGGAAAACAAAATCAAAACGTGGGGCAGTGGCGCGGCTTTTTGAAATGAAGCGTGCGTTTTATACCCCCGGGACCGCCGGCCCGGGGGTATTGGATTAATCTCCCTATTGCACATGCTTCTACGATGTTTCATTTTCATACACCGACAATACTGCTTGTAGTGTTGAACAAATATTAGCCCTATGATATCTAGAATTTTACATGATTGAATTATAAAGAAAGAAAGAAAGAAAGAAAGTAACTTGCCCACTGTTGGGCATAGGCCTCTCCAATAGCACGCCACCGAGCTCGATCGTCAGTACTTAGCATCCAATCTTTACTTATAATAATATAATTTATACTAAAAAATCCAATTTTATTTGATTTCCAACCGTATATTTGGCATTATTGACAACTAAAGAACTTCAGAATGATATTGAGAAAATAATAATTTCATCGGCTCTCTGCGCCCCGTTTCCTGGTCTATTTACCTACATTATAAAGGACCTGGCATAATGTAATAATAAGAATGTGTTATAATGCAACACTACAAAAACTGATGAAAAATAGCCTTGAATATTATATTTGTGGACCCCTTTAATGATGATAACTTGCTGATGTTCGAAAACATTCATTACAAATAAATTAGTATGCCATAAGTCTCCTTTTCGCTGAATGTTATTGCAGTGTTGCTGACATTGTTATAGCCTAATTTTTTTACATAGTGATTAGGAAATATATTAGGATTTATGATGATGATGATGAAGTAATAACATACAAATTATTCTGTAGTATGTATTTTAACGTTTACTTTTTACGTTTTTTTTTTCATTCCGTGAATTCACATCTATTCTTTTTGTCATTGGATTGTTTAACACCGGTATGCCTTTTAAAATACTCGCGTGTAGACTTTTCAAAATAAGAATTTTGGCCGTTGTGTAACAGGCTTCGCAAATGTGGCTTGGTCGATTTGACATGCCTTAGTGACTATAATGAATAAGTCTTAGTTGTGTGCAAGTTTTCTTACGATGTTTTTCTTCAACGTTATAACAAGTGATGTTTAGTGATAAACATATTTACGTTATATCACGCCTGTAGTCCCGAAGAGAAATGCAAAGGAGTGTATAACGCCCACGTTTCACCAAAAAACACATTTATTTTCTTCTAATATTGACACAATAATAGATTTAGAAAATGAAACAATAATAATCCATTTTCCCAATAGGAACTGTCTTAAAAGTTTGTATTTCGAAAACGTTTGGAAAGTCACTGCCTAGCTTCGAAGACTAAGCAGAAAATTACATTGTCTTAAAGTGTTTTGTAGAACGATTTATACAAAGTTGGAAACTTCAACACGCCGGTGCCAAGAGCGGATCAGAACTTATTGGGCAATGACGCAATACCATCCCGCGTTGTACAACAAATCAACGATTTTTACGCTTCTTTAAGTTAATAGTTTCAGTATAAAGCTTTTAAAGCAACTATTTTTGATTTTTGTAAATAATATTAATATTTAGCTTCTTACAATATACCGTTTACCTTTCAAGTGCGGCATTTTTCGTTTCTTGTTTTTTTTTTTTAATCCAGACAAAATCCAACCGTGCACGTGAGGTACTAATATAGTTTCAGTTGTAGTATGTTTGGTCTCGATTGTTCCAATTCAAAATTGCCAAAACACATTATAACCAGAAAATTGTAAGTCTTTGTAACATAAATCTATCTGTCCGATTTCAATGGAACTGCACCCCGGTCATTTAATGACATTCTGATTAGTTTAATGACACTCTGATATATAGATTCATTTTATAATTAGCTAACATCGCGCTTGTAATCCCTAAAGAGGTAGGCACAGGAATGTTGTAATCTCCCACTTTTCACCAGCTAACCAAATATCCCAGCAATTTGTCAAAACTGTTCCCTTTGGTGTAGCAACGATTTACCCAAGTCCAACATCTCACTCGAATAACCGGAAGTGAAATACCTACGTTCTAAAGAAACATAACATGTGTATAGGAACGTAGCTTGAATTTGACACGTGTCGTGTCCGTAAATGAAAAATTAAAAAAGGGCCGCTGGCTTTAAAGGCGAAGCGAAGGTTGACGTTTCGTTCGGATCGTCTCACACTGTTTCGTTCCAGTACGCGCTCGCTATAGTTGCATATTTTTCGGATAATAGTTGGATCAATAGATAAATAAAATCGAATCTGAATCTACAAGTAATCCCAGTAAAGAACTTTATAAGTTAGAAGGTTAAAAGGTTGTCACAATAGTAGTTTTACAAGTAATTACGGTATATTTTGTAGCATTTTTCTATGTTGGTAGTGTTTTTTAAACTTATTTTAATGTTGTACAGACACAAAGATAAGAGAACTCGTTATAAACAGTTTTTAATATATTAAAATGGCAAAAAAAGTGTTGGTTGTGCATAAGATAACGCAAAACTCGTGAGAACTAAATTGGCCCATCTCCTGTCTACCTAATTATGTTTCCTCACCAACTTCCGTCATATGAGCAAATAGCAACACACGTCTCAATACTATTTCAACATCGATCGCTTAAGAAGACTTAGGTACAACCGAAAACGTGTTATTTCCACATTAGTTACATATTATTTTTAATCGTCACATAATGGTGAAAGACCCTAAAATTTCCTACCCTTGGCAAGTATAAATCGCTGAATTGCAGTAGATTGCTACTATTAAATTATTCCAAATGGAAAGTGTAGATGGTACGTGCAACGGTTGAACAATATCGGATAATTAAATTTTCTTGTAAGTTTAACTTATATAAGAAAAGCTTTTGCACTTCACTAACAGGAAACTACGATCATGGCCGGATTGGATAATTACCTGCGTCTGAGGTTCGCCATTTTATTACCCTTTTATTTTATATTTCATTTATTGTTTATGGAACTCGAATCAAGGTTACACGCGCAAAGCGGAACCTGGGAAGTGACTGATAAATACGGTTGGTACGTAGTTAATTAGTTTTGTGTTAATTTATTTCAAACGTTTTCAACACGTGCCTATGAAGGTCTTAAAAAAGTTACAAAAAGAATTACTTCTTCTGAAAAGACACCCGTGTTCATGTACCATTAAAAATATAAACAACAAAGTGTCCATTCTTTCTTCCGTTCAGTGCTATGCATATTTTTACTTTAACACTTCGCTTAATATTATCTAAGGACATCCCACACTCTGGCTCTCAGTTGTAAAGTTTTAGTACCGGTATCGCATGGCCAACGAGCGTCAGTTCACTATGTTACGGATAATGATTGCAATAGCTGTAACAACTAAAATTATCTTTAAGTAGCAGATGCAGGCGGTTGCACCAGAACCTGATACACGATGCACGGCATTAGCGAGACACTGCACTCATAACAACATCCAACGGTGTTAATATTTAACTGCGTATACACGACAACATTTATCACACCTCGATTCTTGTGATCTATTGTATAGTATAGGTACAGTAGTATGAACACATACTACAATACCTAATTCTGTATCGTGAAATTAGTAAAAAGATAAACTACAGTAGTAAAATTAAATGTTTGCTATAATGTTTGTATATAATATAAACAGTGAATTTTAATTAGTGTTTATAATATTATTAAATTGCGTAAATACATTGTATTCGTCGTGACAAAAAATATACATATATATGTACATAACAACGCAAAGGTTTTATTTTGTTTAATACGCTCTTCTTAGATTTATTTTGATATAATATTCTGTAATTTTAAAATAAATATAAATATATTAAAAACATTTAAAAGCATTAACAGTCTCGTTTTTATTCACACACAATAAAATAGACAATAATTATAAAATATGTGAGTTGCGATTGTTGCATAAGAAATCGGACGTATCAAATTGCTAGTGTGCATATACCCTTATTATAATCTAACATGTAAAGTAAACATGATAACAAATCGGCACGATACAATAATTTTATAGCAATGCAGCTGACACATAAAGATAAAACCGTTTAATTATTTTTAACTACCGACCTCTGCTAACTAATAATTACCTCAATATTATATCAAACCACTAATATAGTGTTGCTGGAAAACCAATTAATTATTGATCCTTATACTTATATACATAACAGTCACATTAGATTGGCATTGCCTTTGTTGATCATAAACAGAACATTGCAATAACGGAGTATTTATTGTTTATCGTTCTGGTATCAAATTTGTCGTTTATTATTATGATGTACACAAATTTTGTTTATCTAATGTAGAGCATATATGCAATTATATCGTAAAGTGATGATAGGTCACAACAACCATACAAAAGTTTAATTAAATTGAAATTCAGAGTTAATACCAAGATACCTTGAGAGTATTGAGTAAGTACTTAATAATTCTATAATTACAGACCTGAAGTGTTTCTACATTCTCTTTTCATTTGCGAATCCCGGTTTCGAAGACTTCTGACTACCCCATCAGCCGGAAACTGTAATATTTGCTCAATATACCTACATAAGTAAGCCTTGAACTCTCATTGTATGTTTGTTCTCTCATTCTTTGATTCCGTCATAGTGACAACATATATGTATTATGTATTAATAAAACACGACCCAGGTTTAATATCTCATATTAATTGCATTAACGATTAACAATGATCGAGACTGTGACGACATTAATAAAGGTCCTGCCATTGTGTGTTTGTAACACATTGATAAACAACAAATGTGTAGTCATAACAGTGCACAAGGAATTATACGTATCATTGGAAATATTAATTTTATACCATCACGCCTTGCTTTACAGGATGGGCAGAGGAAATAATATATGTATTCGTATAATGACAGTAAAAAACATCGTTAACTCTTTTTATTTTACTGTTAATACTGATCACCCCTCAATAGGTATAAGGTCATAGTCTGTCACGCAGACCAAGTCCGATTTGTCAGACTTCGTACCCATTAAAGTTGTAATTGTAATACTCAGTTGTAATACTCTCAACTCACTTTCAACTTTTTGAAAAAAAAACGAAACATCCCGAAGAGGCGGACAGAGGAGTGTAGTACCCAGCCCCATTTCATCAGTTACGTTTATGTTCCGCCATGGAATAGGGTCTAATGCTATATACCGGGCACAAATCTAAACTCCGAGCCACTACTAGGAAAAAATATTAAAACTAAGTCAGACATATACACACGTATCTCGACCACGGTGCTTACTTACACTACTTGAAACATGTTAGTGAATCATGGGCAATGACAACACAAGGTTTTCGTTTACTACCAGCAAGTTTTACTATACCTACGTCTGCTTTGCGTCAGAAATATCGTTCTTTATGAAAATACGTGTTTGTTTAAAGAAGTACATATTGATGTCATGATTTATAACTTTGTTGTGCTCTTGCCACACGCTTTGATATTTATCCAATGCTTGCTCTGTCGTTTTGTGTAAATTTCGAGCGAATCTATTTGCGCTTCCTGTTCTAAATAAACGCTTATTAATTTCACAAAAAAGCCATTGTATTACAATGTCTCAATTTTAGCCTTAAATGTATATGAAATTGTACAATAGGTACACTTCATTATATCAAAGTAGTCTAACATTTAGTCTGAACTTAAGTCACAAGTATTTCATGACAACGCTATATCGTCTGTGTTTATATTATATAATTATTTATGAAATCAATAAGTTTGCGATTTTTAAATGGAAGACCGCGCCATCTAATATCCGAAGAAAGAACTACATATGTATTATCATTGAAATCAATCAGGACGAATTGTACAAGTAACGTGTTTTTCAAAAATAAAAAAATGCCTATGTCAGTTTTCGATGTAAGTTATTTGAGACGAATGCAGAGAGGCTTTGCTACGTGATCGACTCAAACACATTCAAACAAATATGCAAACTTATAGCAATATATGTATGTGGCAATAAAAATACCAAAATGAAACATTAACAGAAATCATTTTTTGTTTCAATCTAAACATATATTTTAACACAGTACCAGTAATTAAAAAGTGTGGTAGTAGTTTATGAAAGCGTTCATAAAATAAAAGTAGAAACATCGAAATAAAACATAACGGGATTTTTTTAGGCGCAAATCGTAAAAACCTTTGACTCACTGAACGCTGTTAACAAAAATACAGACGAATTGAGAAGGTACCTCCTTCTTTTTGAAGTCAGTTAAAAATATTTCAAATAATACACAGTAAAGTAAGCGTGACTGGCCAAGTTCCCCGACATTTTTCCTGCGCGACCGAAAACTGGCGTGATTAAATTCATTAGTACCCAAAAAACCACTCCTCGTACAAAACACCATTCTTATGGCGCACCCACATTTATAATTTATATGTTATACTCAGTACGGTTTTCCATTACAAAGATTCATACCTAGATATTTTAGGACATCTCTATTACGAAATACGAACTACAAAAATACAGAGTTAACCGATAAGTTTCTTCACGATGAGGTACCACGATTTACTTATGAAATTATCATGGGCAAGCAGCTTAGCTGTTGTGTCTATATGAAATATTGGTGTATATTATTTTGACCCAGCCGTGACAGCTTTTGTATTCGCGACCAATACAATGGTCAAGACGCTTTTTAAAAGTAGAGTCAAGGCTATTGCAAAATGAAGCCGAATTTAAGGTAGAACGCCATCTCAGCGAAAGCCCATTGAAGCAGATAAAATGTATTACAAGAAACACTAATTATAGCACCAAATAACTATAGATAACGATATTTTATTCATACAACACGCGTAAATCAAGTTGACACTTGTGGGCCATGACTCCGCTTCCCGATGCCCACCGCTTCGACGCTTCAGTAGACGTCCATTACGTCATTATAGCGAGTTATGCTGCCTAGTCAACTTCTGCGAATTATGTCTGCTGAACGCTTAGCGTGACTAAATACGTTCGGTAGTACCAGCTCCCAACGCAGGCGCGGCCAATTCTATACACCACGGAATTCCATATTTTTCAGGCGTGGCCCGAGTACAAGCAGATTTGACCGTACGTTATATATAGGTTTTGTTATATTTTTAAATGAATGAGTATGAAAGTTGTTCCCAAAAGATTTATCGATTACGAATGTTTTACTGAATGTCACTATTATGATATCATCGGGCCAGTATCTGATCTTGGCCAAGATACGTGAGTCTTGGTCACATGCAAGAAGCTGAAAAATTATGTCAATGTTCCTTAACGATGATATGATCATCATCATCGTCATCAGCCTGTGCGAGTCCACTGCCAAATATAGACCTGCACCGAGGAGTTGAATCCCCAAGCTGGGCATTCGAGTTGAGAACCGCATGCTAGCACGACTTCTTACAACATCTACGGGGTGATAATAGTAATATGTGTATTGAAAAAGTTCACAGTGTCAAATCCGCTTATAGATTTAACACGGTTGTAGGTCGATAACGATCAGCAATTTTAAGCAACTCTAACCGCGGTCAGCATTTGAATTTATGACCGCTAATAGCAAATTTTAACGAGTGATTCTGCAGTTCAAAGGGCACGTCGATCACACGGCCCTAGTCGTTGTCTTTAAATGACACTCATCACACTTCGTCTACGGCGTAAGATGGCTTAAAGACGTCGGTCAGTTAGCTCGTAGTTTCAATATTGCACTACATGTGATGGAGCCTAAGCTCATGCTCAATAAGATTATATAGATTTTAGTATATTTATATAAAATAACTATATCCGCTTACAGTAACGACCTAGGCGTTTATATATTAAAAGTAGAACAACCATTTATAAATAATAAAAATGTAGTTAAATTTTCATTATTGTTATTAAATAGTTAAGTCAGCTCCGATTCGGGATAGGCAGAGAGCAATGAGTGTCACATGTCTTCATCCTCACAGACATGCACGACTAATGTATTGATGTATTAAATGTAATTTTATACACATACATATAATTGAACCACGTGTAAGATATGAATGTAAATGTAAATATTTTATTTGATATTATGTTCATAGGCAATATAAACATAATGGCTGTAGAAAGAATTTTATTTAGTAAAATAATCGGTTCATTACACGACTCTTCCTGGACGCAAATCGAATCAAGAACCACCAGCTCAACAATCAGTCACTAATCACTACACCAAACTACGAATACTACAAACTATAAATAGACGAGTCAATAATAAAAAAATCTTACTCATAGATTTTTTATTCCAACAACACGTTAGATACAAAACGTAGGTATGTAAACTAATCTCATAAACATTTTAACACATCAGCACCATATTAGGACCTAAGCTGAATGATTGATTGATCACGGCTCGCGATCGTTCAGCCGGAGATCGTCACGGACAGATCACGCCTCGATATACACTATTACGCATACACATTGACCTTGAACACCGAAATGGGCGAGGACGCCATTTTTGGCGCGAAATATACTTATACGAAAAGCGTACCTACGAGTACGAGTATTCTCATTCGTTCATTGGTGTGAACGTTATCTGTATTAAGCCTAACACTT
Organism: Mimoniades nurscia nurscia; assembly: GCA_018246595.1. Taxonomy (NCBI): domain Eukaryota; kingdom Metazoa; phylum Arthropoda; class Insecta; order Lepidoptera; family Hesperiidae; genus Mimoniades; species Mimoniades nurscia. Next base: position 3,002 of record DWFO01000972.1, on the reverse strand, counting down.
TTTCTAAACCTAAAATTATTTCGGAGTTTTTATTTTTTATTTCCATAGCAATACGATTGTTCGTTGCACAAAACACTGGTGCTGTTCTTATCACTGTTAACACAGTTAGCAGCTGTGATGTATGTTATGTTGATATTGATATCTATACAGTAGAATTATTAATCTGTCGTATCGTAAATAAAAAAGTTTAGCAAAAAGATAGTTTTCGTTTTCTTGCATCATCCAAAACTCAACTTAATCAAAATTTACATTCAATTCAAATTCGTACATTGCTCATTAATTCTACATGTAAGTTCAAAAAACGAAATTTAAATGAGAATTACTTACTAATGTTATAAGCACTCGCGTGTCGTGCGTGCATGCGAGCGTGTAACGTGCGTGCGTGTTTTCGCATGTTTATTACAAAATCTTGATAGTGAAATATGTATATGTACATATTTGTACAAACTCCATAAAAATTAGCTTACCTTTTCCTCCGTAACATTCTTGTTGCGTTATCTAATTTTCGTCTGCATTTGATGAAAACTTCGAATTAGAGGTTCGTCTGGTCTGTACAGGTGGACGTATTGGGTACCCATTGCTCTCTGCTCACCCGGAAGGGACCTGGTGTGACAATATAACATGTAGGTGTAATAAGACTTAACACCACGCCTGTAATCCCCGAAGAGGTAGGGAGAGGAGTGTAGAACACTCCTACGTTTCACCAGTTACGTTTACGTCCCACTATGAAATAGGTGATGAGCCTATTGCCATACACCGGGCACATATCCAGACTCCGAGCTACTACTAGGTATTTCAACAATAACTTCTAAGATAGAACATATCGATAGCACTCGACCTGGCAATCGAACCCATATCCTCCCGATCGACAAACACGCCACCATTCGATCAACACGGCAGTTTAGACACAATATATCTTTTTCAAACAGTCACGAGCCAGCGAGACTGGCCAGTTAGAATCTTCTCTTTGTCATAGCGATATCAAACGTTTAGCCACAAGCAATTTGATATAAAATGCTTCTTGATTCTTATGTCTATGTGTATGTACACTTCACCTTGAAACCGTACATGTTATGCTCAAGCTACCGAATATAACAAAACGGGCGTAGTCATGTCTTCGTATATTCCAAGAACATTTTATTTTCAAAACTAAGTTTCGGTCAAACGTGACACGTGTCCGCTTGCGGACATGTTTTAAATTTTAAAACGAAAATCAGCTTTTGTAAAAAACATTCAACGTAATTCTTCACATGAAACCTAACTTCGATTTTTCTGAGAATAAATATTATATGTAATTTATCGACTTAAGTATCCTGGAATGAGTTTTGTTTAAAAAAAAAATTGTGACCTATAAAAGATCTTGTGTATTAAGCAATTTAGGTTAAGGCCAAATTTCCACTCAATAAAAACTAACACGAGACAAATACATCAATCAAATGATACAAACCGCTGTATTTCATCGACTCGTACAACTGAAAGTACACTTCAGCAGAAAGGCTGATATATCAGTCGATACATATCAGTAAAATATATAAAAGTATAAGTTCTAATAAAAAACGAAGTACAAATTGCTCTTACAGTAAATAGGCAAGCACATCATACACAAAGATGCATCTTAAACAAATTAAAATTAATCGGTGTGAATACATAAAATATACATAGTAGGTACTATATCGAATTGCAGTCCGTTACTTTACATAAAAATTTTACACTTGAATACAAATAAAATTGGAAATAGTAATAATAATTAGGACACCAAATAATTCTAACATAAAATACATAGTTCGAGTAGGTTAGTGTCGCCCGTGTTGGTTTAAAATAATTTACACTGGTTTCTCGATACTCTCAAGGGAACTTGGTATTGAAATCTATTTAAGAGGGACGGACATACTATATACAGAATGGTACTATATTACGACAATAAATAAAAACACAAGTCCTACTCCTTCCTTGGAATATGTTGCATTAATTAAAAAACACTTAACATCGAATTTGAAAATTTTTATGCAATAAATATATATAAGCATTCGGTGTATTCATAATAACTTATATGTTCTAATTTATCATATTTGTTCTGGAAAATCGTAAACCTCCTGAGCCACTACTTTGTACTATTTGTACATTATACAACATGAACTTTTATGACTTACATATTGTTTAACTTTAACTGCTAATCATTAGTTCAACTAAGTTTTGTTGTTTATATATTATGGTTTTAAAAATAAATCAGATTTTACATAGATATGCAAAAAATATTAACTAATCCTATTATTCAAGGTATTCATTCATGATTTAGTTTTAATCCCGCCCATTCCGCCATCTGTTGTCGAGTAGCAGAACTTATAATAGTAAATACAATGCATACATACTAACACAAATTTTCAAACGCTGTCTCTAGTACACAAATTCCGCAATTTCATATTTAAAAGTAGTACATATAATAAAAAAATTTACTGTTTTAAACATATTGTATAAGATATAAATAATACAAATTCTAAAATTCTGCACAACAACAAGAGATATATGTACGTAAATAGAGGCAACTTTAATGAACATCAAAGAGAAAGTTCAAAAGAGGAAATAAACTTATGAATTTACCATTATATAGCGTTTGAAGAAAATTATTGCATCACAGTTTCAATAATGCTTTATCGCTCTCATTGAAACAAAGCCCGCATTCATGGAGGCCGTAGGGTTGTACTAAAAGTATTTTTATTAACTTATTAACTGCTCAGCTGATCGAGTGGTTGCAAGCGCGATTGCCGATCGGAAGATCCTGGGTTCAAATTCAGGGTCGGGTACTATTGGATTTTTCTATTTCAGATTTTCTAATAGAATTTTCTAATAGGGAGTCGGCGTCTGGGTTTGTATTTTTTTTTATAATATGGAAGTAGCAGACGAGCATGCAGTCCACCTGATAATAAGTGGCCTCTGCCGCCCATGGACATTTGTAATCAACCACAGATAAGATCAGATTCGTATCTGAGCTCGACCACAGATGC
>DWFO01000971.1:0-17424 GCA_018246595.1 Mimoniades nurscia nurscia | reverse complement strand
GCCGCCTTCGCTCGTCCTTTCTTTTCACGCTAGTCTCATGACGTCTTTTATTCTTCTTTTTATAAACGTCATAATCAATTGACAGCCACAAATTATTGTGCCAGTGCTATCTCGCCGATATATTTATTAAATGTATTCTCATATTATTTGTTTCATATAACACTTAACTATATCGATCACTTCAAATTAACGATAAAGAGCTATGAATTCCAGCTAATTTATTATTTAGCGAATAGCATAATATATGTACTAGTTAGCATGTGGCAAATTGCAAAGAATATTAAATTTCCCATGCATGGCAAGTATAAGCTCCGTAAGGATAAAACGTTTAAATTATCAAGGGAGCTATGTACAGGCCTCAAATATAGGTCACAATTTTGGAAGACCAAGCTTTCATAGAGGTAATAAAGTCAAATGGCGAACTTAATACAGTTGAGCTGAAACGACCCACGCGCCAGGTGCCAGGGGACATGAAGCCTAAGTCATTGACGCAATTTTTTGAAAATGTTCTCAATATTAGAATATTATTCTCTGGGTGGCTTAAAAATGCTGAAACCTTGCGGAATACATATGGTGTACATGAATGTAGGTACATATTACAGGTATTTAATATTCGTATTTGTAAAATTATTTCACGGATTGCTTTTATTCAGAAAATTAGACACGGGGTCAATTTATTATTAAACATTTAGACATTGAGAAGTTTAAACTAGTTGTTAAGTTGCCAAGTGGCCAATTAGTTGCCAAACATTGAATCAGTTTACATTTTTTTAATGACAAATAACTTAACACTCGCTGTATCTTACTGGAGTGATGTTCTATCCTACCTCTAATAGAGATGTAATAAGTCCATGTAATAAATAATTGTTGTTTTTCATGAGTCCCAAGTGCGACATTAAATTACTATAGGTAGGTACTATCGCAGAAGTACCTAACTTTCGATTTTTTTTAATTTTTATTTTATGATTTTAAAATAGCGTCATATCATAACATAAAATGTAAGCTGATACACATTGGTAGAACATCCGAAACGAATTAACGATTTTGGATTTTTGAACTTTAGATTACATTGCGTGTTTTTCTCATACCTTCATACTTTATACGTTAGTGTAAGTAGCAGTGTATATTAAGACAAAAATGAACAATAATTAGCGGGTTATAAAAGTTTCATTCATCTTTCTGGATACGAGCGAAGCCTCAGGAGTCGCGTGTAGGTGTGTCAGTACAGTAATTAAATTGTAATATCTCTGTCCGTGGATCACAGAACAATTAGCTGATTGCTCAACCCTTTGAGCGCTTTGAGGGTGCAAAACTTCCATACACTAAACGCGCGGTTTATTCGTTCCAGAATGTTTTAGCGAAATGAACCATCTGCTACAATATTTTGACATGAAGATTTTCTTCTTTTAACATTTGATAGATACTCCAAATGAATAAAACTCTCAACGGCAGTGATTGAGTGGCGGAGACTAGCTTTTAGATAATAATGTACATCCTGTTTAAAGTTTTATCCCTTATAAGCTTTTCCGAGTTAAATCTAGAAACGTGAGTCAAATCGGTTCAAGAAGTGTAGTGAGGACAAACATACATAGGTACATAACTTTCACATAGACATCGCGCTACATTTCTTTGTCCTAAGTCGTATTAATGAAGCATCGACACTATTAGATTTTTCTAGTTTAGATTTTCTTGTATTGATTGTATGTGATGTAATGGTAACTAGTGAAAAGCGGGAATCTACTACATTCCTCTGCTTACCACTTCTGAGATAACAGTCATGATGTTACGTGTGTAAATAACATTAATAAGGTAGGTACCTACACCTATACAATCGAGGCTGTATTGTTTCAGAGACGAAATATTGTTTTAATAGTATTGTCTTCGAAAGGAAATAAAAGTTTTCTCGGCGCGTTTCTATTGAATCTAAGAAGACATTCTCGGTGATGGGAAAATTTCCTCATAAACTATGGCTTACAATATAAGTACGTACACAGCGCACATCACATGTGTCCTCTTAGTGTGCAGAGCGTGCAGGGAGTGGGACTGGGTAGCTTCGGCGAATCGGAAATTTCGAAATGAGAAAATACTTTTCTGTTGCATGCTTTCATTCGATGTACATTGATACTCTTAGTTTACTTCTTGTAAAACTAACATTGATCGCTTATTGATGTAGGTACACACTGAATGTTCTCGTTTACAGAAACTGGTTAGCGTCATTCGACGGTGACCGTCTCCGTCTCCAAGCAGAAGCTTAGAGATGGTGATACCGGACCGGGTGCACTCTTCCGAGCCTCCTTATCTTCCCTTCCAACCTCTTACTACATATATGTATTTTTCTAATGGGAACCAATGTACGTTCGCTGACCGATTTTAGATGGATTACCTAAAACATATAATATATAAGGAATAGGTAAATAGATTCTTTCCAAAACCTTAAATGATCTTAGTAAAAATTTACCTTCAGTAACTTCATTATAGGGATCTATATTCAATCATACCTGTACCTACGCTGTTTGTATTGCCTGAAATAAAAATATTGGTGTTACTGTAAGATGTTTAAGTAGGAAATTCGGGGTGAGGCGCTGCACCGCACCCCAAGCGAGGGGTGAGCATGATCGTCAATCAGAACGTTACATAAATATGCTTTTACCCCGCCGTCCCGCGAGCTGGCAACACCGAAGTGTACGCATTTAGTCTGCACGCGTGGGGACGCATCAAATTTTTAGACTGCGGACACATTTTGCGCGGGCAGATTTATTGACCAATGCTTTCCGGTCCTAAAATCTCACTAAAAATGAAGCGGCAGAATTCTACGATGACTGGCCCGTCGACTCAGTAGTTAGTGAACGTGTGTTGAGCTGGGGGTCGTGGGTTCGATTCCCACCCAAGACTAATATTTGTGTGATGGGTTGTGCCGTGTTTGTTCCGCGTCTGAGTATAACAAATGTATCAAGATAGGTATGTATATAAATATATCGTTTATCAGCTGTCAGGCTAACGAGGTACAAGCTCTATCTAGTTTGGGAGCAATTGGCTGCGTGTGAGCTATCCCAAGATATTAGTTTATTTAATTAAGTTATACTAACATATTAGGTACCTGTAATATACACTACCATTGCGTTAAGGTATCAAGGTGAGAGTAAACTGCTGAGACAGATTTTCAAAATCTTACTACAGTTTGTGTACTATCAAAACATCTAGAGACTTATTGTTATGTTGTAAATAAATGGTAACCTTTATTATTCCTATCTTTACGCCAGGTCTTTTATGGGAGGGAGACAGGCAGACAGCACCGAGTGCAGAATAGCTAATGAGTGCCAGTGCCAGGCCGCGTGCCACATGCCTATCCTTATAGATCTGCCGCCCTTCTTCTACATTAATTACTCTCTTCATACATGCACGTCAGTTTTGACACTCACTAGTAAAAAACTATATCTATTAGGAGTAGGTACCTACATTTTTCAAAATCTTTAAATTTCAAATTCAAATTCAAATGTTATATTGTTGTATGTTGTTAAATACGATAAATATGAAATAACTTCCCCAAATCTGTGATGTGAGAGTAAGGGTAAGGATTAAGACATTAGATAATTGAATGGTACGCCAGCACCACTAGTCGGTCTCCACAGTCGGTTCACCGTTGACTTTTGAAAAAAGTACAATTGCATTGAAAATCAGAGATGGATTCAACTGTTCATTATATAGCAAGAGAGTTGCTAATGTTATAGCTAATTTAGATTCGATGATACCTGACACTTATAATGACATTCATTTAGTTCAATTACAAGTAGCATGCATGTTATAATCCTTTTGAGATTTGTGCTTGTAACTTTTAACTTTTTAACTTGTAACTTTTAACTTTTATAGTGCCTTAATTGAGTCTCTCCCAATACTTAGTTCCGGACCTCTACGAGTATCTCCGAATCCGACAAGCATGTTCAAAAACAGAAAAAGCTACGATTGAAAAATGTGTACAATCAAAATATACAAAGTGTAAGCGAAGTCCATTAAAAATGAAAACGATATTAACTCTGATTGACCGCTGTCGGCGCCGCGCCTGCCTTCCAGTTAATCTCTATATAATAATGGTGTCCGTTCCCGTGACGTCATCGCCAGGTGTCGTCCTCGGACAGCGCGCGACACACCGGACACAACAGCACGTTATGAATCCTACGTGTTGTATTAAAATAGCCGCTGACTGTGAATAGCTGAAATCTATAATGACACAAAGTTCCTTACATACGTACATACATTTATGTACATGTGTTTATTCCTACACATTATTTATATGTATCTGTATCAATATATGAGTTTAAATTGCATTTTGATCACAAGCCACACAGTAATCAGGGAATTAACAAATTTTATACATAAACATATATATTTCTGAATATGTACATATTTCTATGGATCGTTTCGCATCTATGCAGTCGAAAAACTCACATTCATTGGATATCAATAATATTTGTGCTTGCTAGGCACCGAACCAACACCCACATATACAACCACGGGAGCTATGTCCACATCTGTTGTACGTACAAAATAAAGTGCGTTTAAAGGTAAATGCGAGCTGCAAGCTCTATCTGTAATATTTTCGAAAGCAAGTTGTTCCTGGCCGTGTGTCGCGGGGCGTAGGGGTGCGATCCACGCGAGCGCGGTACACACAGGGTGGTTGCTCCGTGCGAGTGACTGCAGAATATCTTGTTACAGCGCCGAGTGTTTGGACAGTTGACGCTCTCCAGCTAAGCACACAGCGGCGCTGGGCCTGCGTAAACACTGTCGCATTCAGACAGTATCGGGATGATTTTGTATACTATGCGGAAATCATTTTTACACTGCACAAAAATTACACTGTGGTTGTGTAATTGTAATTTTTGTTAAGCTATTTTATCAATATGTTTATTAGTTTTTTACTTTTTAAATTACAATATTTAGTTGTTGCGGCAGTTACGTCGTGATAGATTTGTGCTACATTTCTACCAAAAATTACAACTTAGTGTCAAAAAGCTGAAATATATTGAGAAATAACATCAGTAGGTACTAGTTAAATTACATAATTCAACAGCTCTACATTTGTAAATTTTAAAATTTAGCCCACTTTTGGCACTTTGTGCTCTGTTTCTACCCTAAGTAACTATAACATTAAACAATAAAAACAATAACACCATTGTACTTTATTTAAAAAATAGAATTTAAGATGTTAATTAACGTTTAATGTTTCCTTTATTAATATTAAAAACTTAACATACATAATAGTGATGTAATGGTAAAATATTTTAAAGGGCTGAAAGTAAAAGATCAGCCTGTATAAGTGTAAAATCGATATATCACCTCCATGTGGTTAATTATAAAGGGTGCAGCGCGTGCGTGGATGACTGCGATCACCGAACTAGCAGATCTAATGACTATGATTACGGCAGTTAAAATAACTTGCAATATAATAATAACAATAAGTATAATAATATAATAATAACTCGCGTTAGAGAACAATATGCAATAATACTACAAACAAATTTAATCAATACATTCATGCAATACCTATACTTATATATTAACGCAGCATCATGCCTGTAATCCCCGAAAAGTTAGGCACAGCAGTGTAATTCACTCCCACGTTTCACCAGTTACGTCTGCATCCCGCTGTGTAGTAGATAGTGCGTCTAATGTCATAGGTACATTGGGAAAAAATGCAGACTCCGAATCACTACTATAAATCTCCACTAGAAAATCTAAATCAGATTCTAAGTTTAAATAATTCAATATGTTTTATTATGTATATTATTCCTGTTGCTTGATCTTTTCCGTGTTTTTATATATTTGTTTAAATATCTCCAGATATCTTCACATACGGCCCTCTGATACCAAAGTACACAGAACCTGCGTTGGCAGACAGACGGCTATAAACTACTTATGGACATCGTAATATATACATAGCAATGACATTAAATACATAGCAATACATAGCAACATAGCAATGACAGTAAAGTATTTGACTGCTGAATTAAGTCAAAAATTATAATTATTTTTCTAATAATTCCCTGGTGTTAAGCTGACGTATAAAACTTGTTGATTATAAAATCCAAGAAATATAGCAATATAGTAGGTTACTATATGTATAATATAGTAACTTTAATTAAGATTTTTTTATATATATCACAAGTGGGTGTGTTTTATATATTATTTATTTATATTAGATATGTATCATTTATTATTTATATTAGATATGTATCATTGCCGCATTTGTGAGAGTCCTAGAGGATAGTTTTGTTCAATTAGGACGACCGCTCGATCTAACGATTGACCATCTGATAAATGTGGATGTAAATTTGTATTAAATGAATGATGAGTCAAAAACATTAGTGAAGCCAAAATGAATGAAAATAAGGGGGTGTCCATCTGACTAATAAGCAGGGGCGCGGGGCGGACGAGCCGCGCGACACGCGATCTGGACACCCCCGTACTTGACTTTTTAATTGTTAGTCAGCTGATCTAATCACGCACTGTTCACGGCTTTGATATAATTCTAATATATCATGTAAGCTAAAAAGTTTTAGCGTTATAGCTTTTTTTGGGTTTTTTTTTCAGTTTTAAATACTAATGTCTTAAAGTGCTGATATAAAAACAAATCATATTTAATTTCCTCTTCTGCTGCTGCTTCCTTGGTCGTGTGGGTCGCAAGTGGGGCTGCAGATCGGGAGGTCATGGGTTCAATTACCGGGTCGGGCACTACTAAATTTTTCTAATTTACATTGTCTAGGAGTATAGAAATGTGCCCGGTGTATGGCAATAGGCTCATCACCTATTCCATAGTGGGACATAAACGTAACCGGTGAAACGTGGGATTGTTCTGCATTCCTCTGCCTACCTCTTCGGGGATTACAGGCGTGATGTTACATAGCCAATTTTATATCTGGTTGCAAAAATACTCGTGCTTATTGAATACATTTATATCCTGGATGGAATAGAACCCGCACAGTTATCAGCTGGGATAAATAATACCAGTAGTAATAAGCTAGTTAATAATAATAACACCATAGACCTCTGCAATTACAGGAATGCCCATTTAATTATATTATGTATGTACTAATAAAGGTCTCTACATCTTCAAAATCTATCATGCAACAGACAGGATAGTCCAGTTGAACTTGGCCGGTATTTGTACAGCACGGGTACCAGCAAACGGATCTCCGAACGTGGTGTTTATCCGCCCTACAATCACGACATATGTGTCATAGATAGAAATCTACATTTGTTGCGTAATTGGATGATGCAGTAATAAAATCATTGCGTCATATCGGGGGGTTGTTATCTTGCATCTTCCCTGTAATTCACATGAATATATTCCCTTTATGTTAGGTATGCACATATGGGAAGAGAAATTTTTATATCCCTTTTTAAGAATATTGTGCGCATGCAGGACTGTGAGGTTTCGTGAATTTATGGTTTGCATAGAGGAAATGTAAAATGATGTTTTTTTTTATATGGCAATACCAATGTTTTATTAATTAAATGAAACAAAAACCATTCATTACTTACGTTGATACTGTTTATAAGTAAGTGGCAAACGTAGTGTAGTCTCCGGCTGATGGAGTGACGATATACATAGGTACGCATTGTGTCGGGCAGCGGTTGGATGCGAAAAGCTCAGTGGTGTGCTAGCGGAGAGACTTGTGTCCAACAATGGACGGGAATAGGCTAATGATGATACTAAAGACTTAAATAGATTATTGCTTTCAATACAGCCTAGCTAGATTTTTAACACCTGCCTCATGTGGACTTTCTTGTTAAAAATCGCCCAGGTGAATTGAGTCCCCCATAGACCAATAGTAGATATCAAGCTATAATGGCTTATACTGAGAATTTTGAATAAAACTAGTAGTTTCACGAATTTAAAATATACCAATTTCAAATATATCGTACCTACATTTAGGTTGACTGGCAGAGAATGCTTTTAGCATTAAGTCCGCCTTTTTATCCTTTACTATTTTGTAAGGTGTAAATAAAGAATAAATAAATAAATAAATTTATTTACCTTTAAAATATACATTTCTTTTCGGAAATATCAATAAATATATAAATGAAAAAGAATTTATGATAACTGACTGAAAACAACTGAATGACTACTGTGAAATAAACAAAAATATGCAAGATAAATACACATTGTTATTGACGTATTTTTTCAAAATGTGTTTATTTGCATCGATTTGTGATAAAATGTTGTTATTAAAATATTTTTATGCGAAAGGAAAAAGTATAAACATCGCACAATGGTAAATATAAAATAAATAAATACAAATAAAAATTTCGGTTTCAATAATAATGGACGTAGGTAATATCGATTTGTGATGGACGTCATCGTAACACATCGGGGTTGATTCGTTTGCTGCCAGTCGCCGCCAAAAATAATTTAACACAACAAGCCGTGTCCATAATATACAATTGTATACAATCTGTCTGTATATTTCAACTTTAGGGAAATACAAATTGAGAATTTACCTTTTACGTTTCTCAGCTTCATTATTAAGACATGGATCTGCCGGCAAGTACATATAATTAATAAAGTTTTGTACATAGTAAAGGATATAGGAAGTAGGAACTACTCTTAGTGAACTCTTGGTGTATATACCTACCTACATTGAATTTGAATGTCATTATTCATTTATTAATTTTTATTAAATTTGCTTTCATTAATCAACTAATTCTGTTATTGATATATTTTTAATTATTTACCATTGTTTAAACAATTTCGATGTTATTTTCCCTGTTTAACACAATAGCTTAATACTTTAAAAAATACAGATATAAATACTTACATATACTTACAAATATTTCTCATGTTACTAAATATTGTAAATATTTGGTGACACCAAATATTTTCGGTATTTAGATTGCTCCTGCTGAGGTTGACTCACAACGTTGATCACATCTCACACATAATAGGGGCTTTAGAGCTTTTTGTTGCAGATTTGAACACAGGCGCATTCCATATTGTACACGTGTGGATAAAATGCTGAATATAGACGTACATCAGGTATGCAGCTACAATGTTATTTGGCACTTATTGCTATCTGCCTACCCCCTAATGCCACAGGCGCAACACTAATATAATAATAAAAATATTTCATATTTCATTATCTAGTAGTCAGAAACGGGAGGGGGAGGGGTTGTATAAAGTCTTGTATATTTCATATTCAGGTAGCTGTACAGGCAAAGCCGCGGGGCTAAGTTAGTATCGCCGCTACGCGTAGTGAAATATCCAAACAACGTCCATACGCTCTGAAAGCTTTTAGGCGCGCACCTCGGGGACGGGGTGATGCGGGAGTGAGCCACGTGTTATAGACGCGCTTCTTGGTACCAAGCGCGGATAATTTAACAGTTGTAGCGCAACGTGCGGAAAGCCTGTGTCCAACAGTGGAATAAAACAGGCTGGTGATGATGGTGATTTATATTATTGCTCAGAATGCTATTTAGCATTAAGCCGGCATGATTCATTACAAGTACAATTAAATGTTTTTAATTCTTTTATTCATTGGTAATTTAATTCATTCACTTTGTAAATAATTCAACCACGAACTATTTCATGTATCCGTTCGGATTCGATTCGCTATAGATATTCGTGTTTATATGGCGGCCATAATGATTGAATAATTCATTTTATGTACCTACCACGTGTAGGTACGTTTGAGTATGTGCTCGTGAATGCTCTTCCTGGAGGTCGCAACCTCGAGACTTACTGCAGTTACGAGTAGAAGCATAAGAGTTACTGTACTATTACTTACCTACGTCACAACCACTGCGAGTTATGTGGGGACATTGCGCATAATTTAGTGACTGCTATATTTTGATACAAGCAGGTTTTTTAAAATCAGGTTTTAAATATAGACACCCTTTTGGAAAGGAATTTGCTGAAATATAAGCCGTAGGTACCGTTATGTAAATGGACTCCAGATTCTCCAGACACCTCTTACGTCTCATACGACCATCTGATTCCAAACTCGACAGAGAGTTTTCCTATGGTAACTGATCAGCTAGGAGACATATCTATTTACATAAAATTTCAAATGTTTATTCATAAAAGAATATTCTTGATTATCACAAATATTAGCTACTCTCAAGCGGTATTCCTGTCTGATTTTATTAGTAGGTACTCCTTGCGCGTTGTCGCATAGTGCGCTCCTTGGCGCAAGGTCACTCGTCACTCAGACGTTCGTGAGCAAAGAGCGGAGCGTTCGACAGTTACAAATTATATTTCACTCCGCTCACGGAAGACCCGATCCAAGGATTTTATTGAAAGTCTTCATATCAGGCATTCGTTGAAGCAATTTCAGTGATGGTACAGTTGGACACACGCACAATATTTTTTGTTTTGTTTTTAGGTCGTTGCCATTTCAAAATTTCAATTTTAGATTGCTTCACGTATAAGATAATGGCAACATTACGTTTAAATGTTTTTTTACAGTCGTCGCAGTTCGTTTCGTTATGGTTGCAAGCGCCACTGCCTATCGAAAGGTCCTAGGTTCAAATCCCGGGTCGGTCACTTGTGAAATTTTCTAGTAGTGGCTCGACCTCTAGATATGTGCCCAGTGTATGGCAAAAACTCACCACCTATTCCACAGTGGAACGTAAACGTACCTAACTGTTGAGACGTGGGTGTGCACTACTCCTAGGGGCTTACAGACATGATGTTACGTTAACTTAAATGTACATACATGAATAGAATAAGGCGAGTGACTTTACCAATCATTGATTATTCTGTGAGTAACAAAGTTATATTTACTAGAAAAGTAGAGAATGGGAACAAGATATTCGTAGAGTGAAATATTCATAGCATGAAACTGTTTCTAACTTAAGGATGCAATATACATATAATTATAACAGATACTTCTTTGTGGACAACAACAATCTCTTTGTAAGATACCCGCATTGAGCTACCATTGATTATTTATGTAGGTATAAAATCGACATAAAATCCATCGAAACACTATCCAGCCCCAAAGTTATTATGGAAATAAAACGCCATAACGCTGAGCAATCGGAAGTGATTTTCCATTCCATCGCTCGCATTATTCGAGTTTTTCCGTTGCTTCTTTAAAACGTTTCGTCACCGCTATTGTTGGGAACTGATGTGTGCGTAATTTGTAAAATGTTCTAGAAATTTCCTTACAAAAGAACCGTTTAAGTATTGAAACAATATTTTTTAAGTTTGATTTTAATTTTACTAATGTATTTTATATTCAATTGTTAAGTATCTTTTACATTATCACCACCTCTCATCACCTCGTCAGCGTGTCCGAATCCACGGCTGATTTAATTAGATTCCATTTTATAACAATTCAACGAGTAGGTAGGATTTTTAACTACTTAGTCGTCTAAAACATCTTAACAACGAGAACAGCGCAAAATATTTATTTTGAATAAATTAGTAGGTATTACAATTTAGTTTAAGACATAGATTTAAAATCGTGACTATATTAGCATATCGTTAGCTCCAAGTCGCTTGCGGTGTGTGTGCCTGACGTTAATAAACTTTTGTGATGTGTGTAAAAAGCTTTTAAGGTTTTTTAATGTGTAGAGTAGCATGCCAGTGGCCAGTAATTACCACCAAATATGACTGACAGTGTCAGTTATTTCGTTTAAACTTAAGGAATAACAGCCTTATATTAGTCTGTAGGTATATTTATTCTTAACAATTGGTTACAATATACTTCAATGTGAATTTCAACTATGTACCTACATCGTTTTAGTACCTACTGTGTGAAACGGTAATAATAATTGGTGGGTATCGAATCTACAACCCCCGGACCACTCACTGGACCCATAACCACTATTGGGATCGCGATGAGATATAGCGTTCAAAGACTTTCAATGTAAAAGTAGTAGTTTTCTTATATCGCCAAGAATAATGATTGCATACAGTAATCCCGGTATTTTATTTATCGTCTCCATAGTTCTCTTTCAACAGTTCCTCGATGTAATTGAACGGTAAATTATGTTAATTACAGAAATTTTCTTATTGATGTAATTAATATAAACGAACGAATCAATATTCAAAAATAGCGAACAATATTTTTACATCCTTTGCCCTTCAAAAATGCCAAGATGCTCAGCGTCACTACGGCACCATTTGAATAGTCCCGGATATAATTAACGCTTAAATCAGGCTAATTACTTCCTATTGATCCACTAAATACAAAGAAAAACGAGTCAATATTGAGCAATACTCTTCAATCCTTTGTTTATACTGCGATCACATGGTATTAGTGGATATATAAATAGGTAATAACAGTTTAAAAGGCGTTAGTGGCTTCTATATGTCTGTATATAAATACCGTATTGGAGTGTGTCGACGCATTACGTTCCGCGCTCTTAGCGGGAGCTTCCGTACCTTGCATGTACAGGATGATGATCTTTTAGTAACTCTTAGTACTTATAACATTTTGCAGTATTGCATACATGTACGTATTGCAATCCAGTATCCGAACAATGGAATGATAAAAAAGGTAGAAAAAAATTGCAATCCTCACTGCGGTGGATAATAGTGCGAAGTACTTATGCATGTCAAATGTTACCCGGGGACCTCGCCTTAATTCAAATTCGTATCTTTATTTCAAATCGAATATTCTATATTACGAATGATTCTAATGTTGTATTTTAATGGGATATATTTTTTTATTTATTCAGTTTATTATGAACTAGATATAAATAGTAAATAAAAACGGAAAAAAGAATATGACGGTATATTAATAATATTTAGGTAATATCACGCCTGCAATCCTCAAAGAGGTAGGCAGAGAAGTGTAGCAATCTTCCACGTTTCATCAGTAACGTTTACGTCCCACTATGGCTCGTATCCAGACTCCGAGCCACTACTAGAAAATGTTAGTTAGAAAAATCTAAAAGCGCGCAACCTCTCAGGATCTCTGGACCGACAGTCGCGCTTGCAACCAACACGTCCAACGAGGCAATAATAATAACTAGTGCAAATATATTTATCTGATTATGATAATTACATTATACTATTCAAATTATTATTACTGTTAATAAATACGTACATGTAACAGGTTACTCATTTTTACTGACGATATTGAAAAGTTTACAATTTAATTATTAACAATGAAACGAACGTTTATTTACAATCACATTTTCAATCTAGTCGTATAACCACACAAACAGATACTCAGGAACAACCTGTATAACCTACACGCGACCATAACTCTCGCTGCACTTAAGAGCACGACGTAAATTTGTCTGATCAAAGCGCGACATCCATCCCGCTCTCCGGCCTCTTAAGTACATAATTGAACCCCATATAACTGAATGAATATTAAAATCGCACCCCATCAATGAATATATGACATTTCTTTTTAACTCCACACTTTCAGTTTGTTTTACGCCGTTTAATTTGAGATTTCTTCATTACAGTGATATTTCAGTAGAGCGCGAAAGTGATTTCCGTTTTGCCCCGCAAATATAATAACAAATAAATATTTTACAAGTGCAGAGGCGGCACAATAATTTCATTTTTATCTATATACGAACATTTGGTAACATACAAACATAACGCATATCCATACTTCTAAATACATGCTGCTGTTATGACTTTATTATTTCAATTTTACACCCGACATAAAGCACTAGTGCTCTTCACATGCATATTCATCGAGCATGTAAATCCAACCCACAGCCTCTAGCGTAGCCGACCCCAATAACTAGACCACAAGCTCTATCAATACAGTTTTTCATTTGACACAGATACAAATCTGCCATCAACATATGTATAAATCTAGCAGGGATTAAACCTTAAGGCAATGTTATCAGTGAAATCTAAATTAAATCAAGTCTCATCTTAGTGTCTGCCTACCGCATCTAATAAAAACGGTTCACGACAAGGAGACACAGCGTCACACACTATGAAGCAATATTTGATCTTGTTCAAACGAACCCCAAATAAAATGTTGAATATGTAACACAGACTTTTCATGACGAAGATACAAAATAAGGGTATGAAATAAAACTTACACGATAATTGTTACACAAATATTTATTTGCTGCTTACACAAAATACACAATGAAAGTTACACGCGAAAGATAAACGCTAAACGAAAGAAATCACAGATGTAATACATTAACGACTCGGCATCGTGTTGCTAAACAAACTAACTACATTACATTAAATAATTATAAATATGTGGCAATATAACTAATAAATATAAAAATCACAGTTTTAGTAATAAGAAATTTATCACAAAACAAAAAAAAAAATTGGAAATAAATATAAAAATAGAGTCATCTTGACGTGACTTAAGCCTTCAAATGTGTGCATCACCACTTGTTCTCACCAATTTTTATTATTCAAGTATAAAATATTGTTTGACGAATTAATTCCTATTTTCTTGTTATCACAGCGTTCCTATATTTTAATACTTAAGTTAATTTACCGTCCTTTCGAATCTTACAACTAGGTGTCCCACAAGGCACACACCTAGCACTCCTTTTAGTACTTTCAAAATTTTGTGACGATTACTTAAAAAAAAAAAAAGAACAAAAATACAAAGTGTTATGAACAACGAGACCGTTAATACATACATTGGACACCACATCTCAGTCAATACTTTTGCCATACATACAAAGATACGTCTAAAAGTAATGCACTCACTCTGAAATAATTTATCAAGGGAAAAGCGACGGTAATTAAGAATATACTATTTCAACTGAAATGTCTTTAAGAAAATCTCGATTTGAGCCCGTACATCACTTTGTGCATTCGAGCGGCTTACGATCGAACAAAACAGTTCAGTTGAAAAGATTCTTCTCACCGGGAAGAGTTAAGGTTAAATTGCGTATAATTTTACAATCTACTTACGTTCCATAGAAAAATATGTATAGCGACATCAAAAAGTGTACAGTTTCACGACCACCTACAGTAGTAACATACATAAACACACTGACGACATAGAAACATTTCTTTCGAAATTACCTTACAGTTTCATCTCACAACTAATAACGATTAATTGATATACGTGTAGATAAATTTCGAATTATAACCTGATAGTGTCACAATATTACAATTGCACACTCAATTCATCAGTTAAATGTCCAAATGACCACCCCTCCCAGTAACAATATCATGATATAATTCGAGTTAAGGAAATAACATACATTTTTCGCGGTATCGAGTACAAGTTATATAATTAAATTTCATTACAATAATATGCATATAGATGTTATACGAATATTATAATACAATTAGATTTTCAAAAAGTTATGAGTACCTCTTTGTCCGTTATGATAACAGTTTTTCCCGTTAGTAGTAGTAAAATATTAGTTCTAAAGCTATTTTTCGCATTTCAAAATCGTGTTTTGACGTCAAGTCTAATGATTCCATAGAAAATACTCGAAACACAGCTGCTGGTTGTATATCACAGCGACGATTTATTAACAAATGCATTATAATACTCAAGTCATGATATATTGTAACGGCACTGCCAACAATCTCCAATTTTTTCATCCATAAAACAAATTTAAAACGAAATATATACATATATATTTGTATGTCTAAAATATTCTGACACGTCTAGATTTAATGCGCCATCTTTAATGCCTTTTGAAACTTAACCACAACAATATTCATATTATTAAATTGGACTTACTGTTCACCTGGATTTACTGTGCACGATAACATTAAGTTGGAAATATTTGACCTCTACAATAGTTTCGGTCATATTTCTCATAAACGTCATACGACAAAATTCAAGATAGTCTCCTAATGAAACATGCGAATTGTGTATGTAGACATATGCAAATAAAAAATTGTTTCGAATAGAGTCAACATTTTTATTATAAGAGACGTAACATGAACATATAGGTATATTGATATTGTACGAATTATAAAAGACAGTTTCTCATATATGGAAAAATTGTAACGTAGCAAAATAATAGCGAATCGAACATACGAATGCATGAAGGTCGACTATGACATTCATTATTGAGAGTACTTCTATGCGTTCAAATGGAATGACTCCCGCGTCAATATTTATTGAGTATCGGCATAAACGATTAGTTTCCGAAACAATAATGGCTATTATCAAACAACAACAGTCACTGGAACGATTCTGGTATATTGTATGTTAAATTTCATCGTATAATCGACAATGTGAAGACGAGACAACTTAACAAGTTCCAGGGCAGCACAGTCGACTCAGTGAGATGTTCGTCACGGGATCGATGGCAATGGAAATTCTTCACTTTAATTTCGTCAAAACGAATACGATTTCGACAAGCATCATCAAAATCGATTACAATCGAATCGTCGTTCACTTCTTTGTGTGCTTCTTGTTCCTGTTCAGTTTGATGATTTGCACGAGTTTCACCTTCTGAGCCTCCGGGCTCTCCATGAAATCTTCCAAAATCTATTGCGACAAGTAAATTATGCTCTAATAATATTTATATTTTTATAATTGTCTTGAAATTACTGAATATATTGCAGCTTAAAAAAACATCAAATGAAATGAGAAATACATTACTAATTACAAAAAACAACGAAAAACCGGAGGAATGCCATAAAAAACCGTATGACAGGCCGCACTTTAGATACGAAAAGGAAAACATTTTGTTTTGTGTATAAATGAATTCATAATGATAATAATTAATAATAAAATTTTCCATTCGAGAGTAGACACCCCTGTCCTACAATAGATTGATAAAAGGATTGATGACGATGGGGTGTTGGCAGTAGCACATAAAGGTGTCCGCACCTGCATGTTGAGGTCGGCGGCGATGACGGCGCGCGCGGCCGGCGCCTGCGCCAGCGCCAGCAGCGTGGGCAGCAGCGCGCACGCGTGCGGCCGCGCGTGCAGCCAGTGCGCCGGCAGCGCGCACAGCGTCTTCAGCACGCTCCAGCCCGAGCAGATCGTCTCCTGTCGCACGCACTCACACATACACGTCTACTACCGATACCAACATAACTAACCTATTTAAATTTTCTCTCACATGTTTCTATATGGTCAAACCAGGTCTTTTTCATTCTCTCGTTATCGTTACCTGTTTCTTTTAATTATTAGAATATGTAAGTCACAATTACATGACCTTGCATTACTATCATTTATGTTTTTGTTTATACATTTTAAACTCATGTGAGTTTGTCTTCAATGACAAACTAGATTTAACAGTGAAGAGAAATGGCTTTGTTCATGCTTCATTTATAACTTCTTGTTGTACGACAAATGAAATTCTCACTAATTAGGAAAAAATAAGAAAAACAAATAACTTAAAACTTAATAACGAATTCAAAATCAATCCAATAAAATAAATAAAAATCTCTTATATATAGGAGTACTAGCGACCCGGACCGGCTTCGCACGGATGCAATGCTGATACTAAATACACTACAGAAAAACTGTGAACGTTGTATATAAAAACATAGCG
>DWFO01000970.1:0-17434 GCA_018246595.1 Mimoniades nurscia nurscia | reverse complement strand
ACGTGGGAATGTTCTACATTCCTCTGCCTACCTCTTCGGGGATTACAGGCGTGAAGTTACTTTTTTTTTAATATATGAAAAAAAAATTTAGAATTATGTTGACTCATTTATGTTCCTTTTCAGAATCAAGGTTCCTTCCCCTGTTCGAAGTGAAACGGTTTGATAGCAGGCCACCGCAATTCGGAGGTCTTCCGACACTTACGAATGTCCCAATCACCGGCGAAAGGTGTTCATCGCGTCTTGAGTCCGCTTTGGACCAGTTAAAGAGACGCAAGAGGAACTATGCTAAGAGCTTGGACATGCCTATGGTAAATAATATAATAATGATAGTAACATACTGTAAAAAGACATTCAGATTGTTAATTGTTGTTAAATCCTATAAACATCAATATCGATATTTGTGGGGTTTGAGCACTGTAACCGGCTCTTTCATTCCACACGCAGATAAAAAATGAGAGGAATAATTCTATTTTTTTTTAGTTGTGACGTTACATGTTTGATGATTTTTGTCATTTTATGTTCAAATGTATTATATGTGTTATAAATTGTTTTATTCTTTTCATGTAGGTACCTTGATATTTGTCGTTTAGTTCAATTTGACAATAACAGTTGGACATAAAATATTGTTTTTAGTCTTCAGAAAGAGATCACCTTCGACAACCCTCTTTTACAGAGCCATTTGTAATAAGGACTACTTAAAATAAAGTGACTTGCGTAAATTTTTACTTTACCCAAAATAAACGAAATTGTTTAGGTATCCACACATTGGTCCTTATTTAAAGTGTCTTTTTATTTTAGATATAATAAGTTTATTATACTTGTAATCTTGTTTGTTGCAGAGTCAAAGTTTAGATCTGAATGGATACAGCTTATACCAACAGATGCGAAGCGCGCCAGTCGACATGTACGTCACACGGATGAGAGTTCGTCTCCCGCAAAACAGCAACTGGGTCAAAGTCGAGAAATGTTACTTCGATCCCAGGAATGTGTCTCTCGACACCATGTTGCTTTTCCATGACCTCACCATTAGCGGAAACGTTGACTTGTATGAAGCGAATGATATTGACCGAACGATTCCGCCAAGTAGAAGATTGAGACGTAACTACAATGATCCATCTCTTTTTGAAGAGTACCCGGATAATCAATCAAGATCCAGAGGAGGTAATGGCTGCAACATGATACTGAGATTGAGAAAAGCTGGCATAGGCTTCCACACGACACCGTTGAATCAACAGCCAGGGAAGTTCAACGTAAAGACTGATTCAGAATTCGTCGAACCTGGATTTATCAGTGTTTACGCTTACGGGTGCGAAAAGTATATTAATAGGAACTCGATCAGGAACAAAGACAACTTGCCATTGAGCCGCCGTAGAAGATCAGATGAGTTTATATTTGAACCACGTTTGGACGAATCGTATCACGATGGAATGGACAGCCGATCCTCTGACAACAATTGGGACACTGTTTACGAGCCTCGCAGTAGGCTTAACTACGAGAGGAGCAAGTTATTCAGGCCTGACGACAATTTGGAAGACGTGGAGGACATTTCTCGGGAGATGGAGGATATTTTCACAAAAGGCATAAGAACATTGCTGACAACCTACATGAAGAAGGAATTACAGCCCGCCATCAAAGATACACTTATGAGGAATATGGGATATGTTATATCATACGGTTGACATTTTAACGTTGAATACTTTACCAATATCGTAAAATTAGTAAGGAACTTATACCATATAGTACTTTATGGCAGGCAAATTTTAGTAGTTAATGGTTTTTTTGATAATGAATGATTTGCCAAACATAAATTATGTCTTAATACTTAGAGCCTAAGTTACTAGTGTAAATTCCATTTTGTAATATACATATTACGTATATGAATGCCACATTAAAATATCCTGTTAAGTAGTTATATTGTTGATGTTCAACAAAATAAGACTACATTAGGTACAATGGTAAAATCATTAAAATGCACTAAATAAATGAACCAGGGTATAATATTCGCGTACATTTTTCTTATAATCATATATGCTTATCAATTCTCATCTTACAATCATATATAATTTAATATGTACTTCTACAACTTAACATTACAAAATCATGCTTACAATTTTTCAATTTAGTTGTTAATATTTTCTGCATGGAATTCTCTTGTCTCTTACAATACTGGGTTTAATTTATTTCTGGGTTTTAAAATTATATTATTCAGTGACACATGTTGATAATTGATTGTCAAATTACCTTTAAACATGTTTTTTATTAACGTTAATAAGCAAGCTGTAATAAAACTGTATTGAAGCCAAATATAACAGGCCTTGCCTAGCTGTGAGATAAAATTCTTAAAGCGAAGAGGAGGAGGGGGGAGGGGGAGCTGTTGTGGCCAAAAAGTTTATGTCCTGGGACAAGATGCATTAATTAATTAAATATTCATTATGAAACTCAAGTTTTCTTTTCCATTTGTTAGTTATTAAATAAAAAAATAATTCACAAAACATGTTTATTACATAACCAAACATACTAAAAGCCTTTCATAATATATTGGTAGACATATACTATTCTTCAGGGTAAAATTGGTAATAAAAACATTAGCCAATTCTTCACTCGATGAAAAAAACAAAAAGCAACCTATAACATAAAAATTTATAACATTTAGATCTAAAAAATAACAATCTGATCACTGTTGGTCAAATTACTTTTAGTATATGACTAGAATCTTTTGTATACATAAACTGTTCATTAACTGAAATATAGTGATATCATGATAGCTTTAAAGCTTGTTATCAGTAACCATAAAAAAAATCATTGTAATACATATTTATTACTTTTACAATTTATACTACTTGGGAATACTAAACTTAGTCTAAAGATAATAGCTTCAATAAATACTCAGATAGATCATTTCCTTTAGGTTTCCCAATCTATATTGATAAAATAAGTGGATTACTAGAAATATGAGCAAACAAATCAGTAGTTAACACTCATTTTTTGTACATATATGTAGACTAGAAAGTTTATAACAATTCAATTGATCATTCGTTTTCCCTTTTTACTGCATTTTTTTTTAATATGAGGCTCCCAAAAATATAAGGATTACACAAATAATACAATTTTCCTAAAGATATACATATTTATATTCAGGAATCTCACATCCAGTGTTTAATACTGTCATTAGAGATGCCTTAAGGGCTGGAAATATACCGTGATTTTTAATACTACATTATCAAGAAATTCTACAAAAATTTTTGCTATTATATTTAGTGATGGCAAGAATCATAAGTTTCAGAACACATTGTTGAAATACAAAAAAAAAAGGGTTGCATAGACATTTCTGATTTTAGTAATTTTCTGTGTACACTGAAGCCATAGTAGAGATTACATTATGAACTAGGACATCAGCGCAATGAGTTCCATATCAAAAATTCAAACTCAATTCTATCATGTCATTGTCTTATTCTCAGTAATAAATACTTAATTTCATCATACACCCCAAAATGCAGGGCAGATACAAGCACAGCCTTCAATGTACTAGGTAAGTAACCCTTATACAAAGCAAAAAATCCCTCCTCGGATATTATTAACCGTATACAGTGAAGAGAACCATTACAATACATCTGTCTCCCAAAACTAGATCTATGTTGCTGGAATCCTTGTATTTGCAACCTTTTTTTCACAATATCAAAAGGATATATAGCAGTTTTCGCAACAAATCCAGCTAAGGACCCAGCTAGTAAATTTCCGATTAAAGACGATTCAACAGTCTGGCTCAAACTATTGTGACGTTGAAAAAAATCTACATTATTCAAAATGTTTTCAGTGAGAAGTTTATATGCCGCAAACTGTATTCCTGCATGTGGGGCAATTTGAGCTACCGTCGGTGTTAGACCTTTGAATAAGGATCTTACTCCTTCATTCTTAATCATAAGAGACCAAGCATTTACAAAGCCCTTGTAAGCTTTATTTGTTTTTTGCTCTGCTATTAGTCTTGTTCTGACTGTATCAAATGGGAATGAGACGATGGTGGCGACAGTCGCCGCTATTGCTCCATTAGAGAAATTCAAACCATGCTTATGGCTGATGTAGAATTGTGGATTTGATGTTTGACATAATTGAGACAATTTTTCAAAAGCTGAAAATTGTATGAGTCCAAAAGATATTGAGAGTAATTGTGCTGGTATGTGACCACTCCAGAGGGTTGATACCCCTTCCTCTTTGACGATTGAAGAAATAGCTTGCGATATGGAACTATATTTTGAGCCTCTGCATATGGGCTCAAGTTGTAACTGAAACCTAATCTTAAGGACATCAAGAGGCTGTGCTATTCCCCGCGTTATAGCACCAGCGGCTCCTCCAGCAACTGCACTCTCAAATACAGTCACTTTTGATTCAATATATTCTAACTTCATCATCACGTTTCAATACCGAATACTGATGAGATTACTATAACATATAGAAAATATTATTAAAAATATTCTACGTTTCGAGGACATATAGTAAACGGTACATTTTATTTAAATTTTACTTAAAATATAACGTTTGTATAGGTTAGAAAGAAATTATAAATATAGAGGTGTCACTGTCAACTCAATGTAACGTCACATGTCATATCGACAGAATATAAATGTTCAAGTACTTGCCATTCTTTCATGTAGTCTTATCGAGCCGATGTGATTGTGTTAAGTACACCACTTGTGCATGAAATATATTTATATTGAGATATTATAGTATCTAACAGTCTACTCAGTGTTCATTTGTTTTTATATTCTATGATCTATATTAAAACCATAAATAAAACATTACATTTGATGTTCATAACGGTTAACGTGTTACCCAACACGATAAATACGAAAATATTTCGTTAAGTAGTGTTTTTATTGGTACAAAAGGATTATGTTAGGTGAAATTCTTATTCTAAGCATAATAAAATTATGACTATGAAGAACTTTCAACAATCTATGGACGCTGTCAATAGTAATAAATTAATATAACGTCAATTGAATGTTTGTTTTCTTGGATCTGGATTCTGGATCAGAAACTCGAAATCATTGATTGATCAGTATACGTATATCAGTAGGCGTTATACATTTGCTAAATAATTCAAATAGACTCTCAAAATGTCCTCATCTTCAACGTTAGAAAACCTCGAAACTCAACTGGAAATGTTCATTGAGAACGTGAGACAGATTCGGATAATTGTCAGTGATTTTCAGCCACAGGGACAAAGTGTGTTGAATCAGAAAATGTAAGTGTTTTACTCATTTAGTTAACAATATTTATAAAATAACAGGTCTAGCTGCTGTTCTCCAGTCGGGGCATGGGATAGCTCATAATTATCTATCCTAATTGTAGCTAAGCCCTCCTGTTTCTGCACTCTCACTCCTTGATACTGTGAAGGTTGCGACTGCTGAAGGTGAGCTCTAGGATTTGATTCGCGGGTCGGGTGTTTTTGTATATTTCTAACTTAGATTGTCTAGTTGAAATTTGTAGTAATAGCTTCAAGTTTGGATTTGTGCTCGATGTGTGACAATAGGTTCCCCATGTATTCCCCTGTGGGACGTAAACGTAACACCGTCCCTGCTTGGTGATAACATGTTTGATGTTAAGTTTCATTGTACAAGCTGTCTGGAAGAAACTGTGTTTGTTGACTAAGTGTGTAGAATGAACTTATGTCCTGTTCCTTTACTATAATATACTTTGATTTCGATTATTAACCCCTTAATGCACATTTTTTTGGCTTACGAGTTCATGTATGTAAATGATAAATGTCACATTAATATTTTAAATTTTAAATTGCATTTGAGTTTGGGAAATTATGGCACCATGAAGTACAACACATCTTCAATTTATTATCTTGAGTGTGCACAGTTTGGCCAGTTTAGTACTCTCAAGGTAACTCAAGTGTGTATGTTAAGGGGTTAAAAAATGTGTTTATTGTGTGTAGCAGTGTTTTGTTGTGTTTGTTGTTATACTATATAGTAGTTGCACAATTCTATACACATCTGAGAAAACTCTATTTGAAAAATCTCTAGAAAATACCATGATTATACTATGCAATATTATCTTATCTAAACACAAAATGAGGAAGAAGAATATAATATCTCTTAATGACATATAAGTTACAATCTAAGTTAGTCTACATCTTGGGAGACTGTAACTGAAAATAATTTTGAATACTGATGTTACATATATTTGTCATGATGAAATTAAAAGAAGGTGCATACTTGATTTAATCAATGTCCTTGTTTGGATCAAGTTTTAAGCCAAAACCACTTTATTAGACCAGCAAGTGTCATGTTAATACTACAAACACATTGAACATTGAATCATGAGAACATTGTGGACACACATTGACACAAAATAGTGTACATAAATCATATAAGAGTTCAACACCATAGTTAATGTGTGACTAATACATTTGTCTCTAAACATTTTCAGCCAGTCCCTGGTCACTGGTCTTCAGGAAGTTGACAAGCTCAAGTCTGAACTCCATGACATCCATGTCCCTACTGAAGTGTTTGAGTGAGTAAACATTTTTAACATCTCTCACTTTGAATCATTATCCTTATTGCCGAGGGTCATAACTTAACCCATGTCCAATATTCTATTAACAATGTGTCTCATTTTATGCGGGCCCCTTTATCTTGGCAAGTACTTATATAATAGGCAACTGAATACATCCAGAACATAATGAAATTTTTCTGAACATGGCTTTTTTGATTACATTCTGTTTATATGTCAAGACACAAGACGAATATTAGCCCTGGTGCATATTAGAGATATGCATATCATCATCATCAGCCTATATTAGTCCCCTGCTGAATATAGGCCTCCCCCGAAGAGCACCATCACACCCTGTTCTCAGCTAGAATTTGCCTTGATATTTGTGTTGGTTGAAGGCACCACTGTTCATTGAGAGGTCCTCGGTTTAAATCCCGATGTAGGTCAATAGGATTCACCATCTATTCCATAGTATGACGCAAATGTAACTGGCGAAACATGGCAGTGTACTACACTGCCTGTGCCTGCCACTTGGGGGATTACAGGTGTGATATTATGTTTAAGTTAATCACTGTCTGGTATGATGCTGTAGTACATGATTGTAGGTGGTAGGTGTTGTAGCAGATGTAGTAGATGGTAGATGTTGTAAGAGCTACCTGCTGTATATTCTATGCTTTGTGTTAAAAATTTCATGAATAAAATTTTTACTAAATGATTAAACTGTGTACTGGCTTCACTGACAAAGTTTTTTGGCTTATCCCTAATATGTTTGGATCTAAAAAGGTTTTAAAAAGAAGTTACTTTTTAAAAAGGTTTTTCTTCATGTGCCCTTACTGATCACAGCATGGACTGTTTTAACGGAGACTTAAGATGTTGTTGTGATTGGTGAGTGCTCATGAAGAAAGATCTTGGTTACATCCAAAGGGGCAAGACTATCGAAAAACATAGGTAAATGATTGTCCTGAGTAAAATGAATCAAGAAAAATTTAACAATGAAACGGTTATTTTAAATATGTTAAATCAATAAACTTTTTGTTTTAGCTACATAGATCAAGGTCGGAACCCCCAGCTGTACACTAAGGACTGCATAGACAAAGCTCTAGCGAAAAATGAAGAGGTGAAAGGAAAGATCGACTCATATAAGAGATTTAAGAGCCATCTCCTCTCAGAGTTATCAAAGACTTTCCCCAATGAAATTGCCAAGTATAAAGCTATGCGGGGAGGAGAATAAATCTTGCTGTTCAATAGTTCATAATGTTGTTATAAATAGTTTAATGTATTATACTTTTAAGATTGTGAATTAATTATCATTAATAAAATATATGTCAACAAAAAAAATTGTATTATTAAATTTAATAAAAATTATAAGTGTTAACTGTTTAGAATGAAAATCACATGTTTTTGGGTATACATTTAAACTTTATTGAAAAAACGAATATGAAAAAAGCTAAATAGTATTTATTGCTAAACGTTTTTTGTAGGAATTTCACAGTGAAATTAACGTACTTTAAACATTTACAAAATATTACAGCTATAAAGTAAATTGAACATGGAGAAAACAGACATAGACAAATTGAGAAATGAAAATATTGTTATAATGAATTAATAGAATACGAAAATATAGAATATAGACACTTTTCATACAAAAGTGGATTCGAAATAAAAAACAATGAAATTTATATTTAGAATCTAGACAGCAATATACAATTGGGGCAGAAAGCTAGCTTTGCCTTTAATTATTTACGGTTATTCATAAAACATTAATTATCATGATGGTCTAATTAAAATTCGACTTGTTAACATTAATATTTAAGTCTTTGCTATAAAATAAATGTTAATTTATTCAAATATTGCCGGGCATGTTTGAATTACGAAACATTTGTAAATAAATAAATAACACATTTTTTACAATAAATTAAAATAAGACAGGCTATTCAAGATAAGGTCGTTTCATGCAATGGCAAAAACAATTTAATAAATACTCATGAATAAAAAAAATATAGAAGCACAATTTGTGTTCCACATAATTATATACTTTTTTGAATACTCTGCCTTAAATATACATACAGCCAAAATATATATCATGGTACAGTTTCAGTTTCAACGAACGAATGCTTTTCTTCTCCACTTATATCCGTTATATTTTCTGGATGTATTATTTCTATGGTTTCAGCGTCGCTATCATAGAGAATTTGTGTTGACTGTTCATGAGTCGTAGTTTGGACATCACTTGAAACTTTCCACATTTGGTAAAATTCTTTTTTGACGGGCTCAACCAACTGATATTTACTTGTGATGTACACATAATTCCAATGGTCGCAGGAACGATCGTTACCCCAGTTCAAAGTTCCCGTCATAAGAATCCTATCGTCGACTAAACAGAATTTATGTTGCATTGTAAATACTGGTTCATTCGCTTTGTATTTTATTTCAGCTCCTGAAATTATATTCAAATTAATTCGTTAATTTTAAGATGAATAAAGTTGTTGCTATTTACAGATTGTAAGAGAGCTAATTCGAAAACTTGAACCAGTTCTTTTATAACGGCTTATATTTTATTCTACACATGAAAATAAACATTTAATTACCAGCTTCGATGAGTTCCCTCACGAAAAATTCTGTAGAATCATTTAATCCAGATTTATCTATAATTATACGGATGTTTATTTTCTTTTCCTTTATTAATCTTACTAATCGTCCTTGGATAGCTGGATTATGAATGGCAGGCATGCAAACGTGAACAGATTGTTTCGCGCCTTCTATAAAGCTTACTAACTTGTCAAAGTAGTTATATGCATTGTATTGTAATTTGCAAAATACCATAACTTCATTTATCTCCTTACTCCGACTTTTATAATAATAGGCTGCCGCAGAAACAAAACATGTTAAAGCAATTGCACCAAACGACGACAAAACACGTGGACTTAATCTCATTTTATGTAATTTCAAACATAAATGGAACTGTGTTGGGTTACACTGAGACCAATCTATAATTTTATGATTTCATAAAATACAGAGGTCTTTTCATTTTAGCTACATATCAAAAATAAGTAATAATATTTCTGATTACCCTCTATTTATATCGATTAACAATTTTAGTTCTGTAGTATACTGAATCTAAAAGTGTAGTAAAAGTTTTATTAATACCTATTTTTCTACGTAGCAATTAATAACAAATATATTAACAACATTATGCACAATATTCGTCATTATTTGAAATAATTTATAACAGTTATAGCGTAATGTATTTAATTATAACCGGATTTGTAATATTTAAAATATTTGTATAATTTAATTATCTAGAACGTTTCTTGTCCTAAAATGGAATTAAGTTTATCGGAACAATTCAACGCATTCATAAATATTAATTTACTAGTTTAGCTATTTTTTAGACACAAACTTCGTAAACATATCGTAAAGCGATATGGCGCGAATATTGATAAAATACAGATAAAACAAATTTGACATGGATGGAATGGAATGGACAGTGGATAATGGACATGTATTTTAATGGCTTTAAACTATTAATATGAACTGCACGTTAAAAAATGATGCGAAAGGTTTCTTGTTGATGATTAGGAATGTAAAGTTTATTTTACTTATATAAGCTTAGTTGTACATAATACTCCAGAATCATGGGTATAACAGGTTTGATTCCCTTTATTGAGAAGGCATCTAAGAGGGTGAATATCAGTGAATTTAGTGGCTCCACAGTAGCTGTGGATACATATTGTTGGCTCCACAAAGGTGCATTTGCTTGTGCTGATAAACTGGTACGAGGAGAGGAGACAGATATGTAAGTTTTAAATTTCATTTCTACACTATGTATTTAACCAGATGTGCAATTAAATAAGTGCATTATAATTGTATAGAAATTTTTCAAAATTGTATGTCAGCCTATTTATATGTATTTTTCAGACATATCAAGTATTGTTTAAAGTATGTGAATATGTTGCTTGGGAAGAACATAAAACCAATTTTAGTGTTTGACGGAAGACATCTTCCAGCTAAAGCTATGACTGAGTCCAAGAGAAGAGAGTAAGCGTTACATTTCTAATCAGTGGTTACCATAATGATTACACTTAATGTTTGGTTGACATGAAATGTAAGTCGACAACAGCTGTATAAACAACAAGATTCACTATAGCTATGTCTATTAGCTAAAAAACTTATAATGCATTGGATGACTGTAAATTACCTAACATGTTTTGTTACTTATTAAATGAATAACACATCACTTTACTCAAAGTACAGATCACTGATGGGATAGAAAAGTTATCCATTCACACCCACATCTTTAAAAGGAGTGCATGTATGCCTCTTACCAGGTTTTCCGCCGGCTTGAATAAGACACTGGGATACTGTTGGATTCTAAAGCCCCAGGACCACATGGAGTTAAGCAGAGGCCTATGTCCAACACTGGACTTCAAAAACTTACTGAATGGATGAATTAAATTTGTTTAAACTCTTACACCCCTGCCTAATAATAGCATTATTACAAATTTACTTCATATTTAACAAAACATTACAGTTTTAAAATATTATTATATAATCATTTTGTATCATTGACTGTAAGTTTCATATATTACATTTTTTTAAATTCTCAGCTGAACACTAATGCATGAGCTATTCATTTATTGATACCAGTCTATTAACTACTGCACAGTTTTAAACTATTTTTATTGTTTTCAGATCAAGGAATATTTCTAAGAAGAGAGCAGCTGAATTACTTAGTCTAGGGAAGGTCTGTGCAACATAGTTTCTAGAATTTGCATTTGCATTAAAATTGATTGTCATTTATCTATCCATCCATCAGCCTTTCAAGGTCTACTACTGTGGTCATAGGCCTGCTCTAATAGGTGCCACTCCACCCGGACTTGCGTCTTCAGAATCCAGCAGTACCCCACTGTCTTTTTCAGGTCATCTGAACACCTGGTTTGAAATATCTCAATGTAAACTAAATTGAATGACAACTATTTGTGTAGGGGATAGATTGGTGGATTACATGTTGTCACTGCAGCTACATAGTATAGTTAGAGCGAATAAACCAATTAGTAGCTAATAGATTTCCTCGGAATACTACATAAATTGAAAGAATTTATATATTTTTGTAAGATACAGGTTGTAGGCAAATTTGAATAAAATCTTGATTTGCAGATAGAAGAAGCTCGTTCATACATGCGGCGTAGCGTCGACATCACTCACGATATGGCACTAGCGCTAATCAAGGAGTGTAGGAAACGCAATGTGGACTGCATAGTTGCACCATATGAGGCAGATGCACAACTTGCCTACCTCAATATAAAGAATATTGCACAATTGGTTGTCACTGAGGACTCTGATCTTATTCTGTTTGGATGTACTAAGGTATTTGTTGTTTTATTTCAGAATTTAATCATTTAGGGATCACATAGGCTAAAGAAATTTCAATATTAGTTAATCCACACAAAGCACAATCAAGCCTGACATGATGTTGTTATGGAGTATGTTTGCAATAGAATAGCACTAATAGTATCTTGGGACATCTTACACACATACGCACGCACGCACGCACGCATGCACGCATGTACGTACGCACTCGCACGCACGCACGTACGCGCGCACAGACAACCATCTGATCACAAAGTAAGCATCAAGGGAGCTTGTGTTATGGTAAATAGATGGCTGATAAACTACACATATTCATATACATATATATTTTTACTTCCAGACACAATAAATACTTGAGTTCATTATAATGATATTTGTTCTAGGTCGAAATCAAACCCATATAGCCCTCTAGCATGATAGTCAGGTTCTCTAATCACTGCACCAATAGGCTAGTTTAATTGGAATGGTTGTCAACCTGAATAATTAGTATTAATACCCATAATATACTTTAGAGTTTTGGTTTATATGAATTTTTCTATTTTGAAAATTTGTAATTAAATATTAATTCCTTATAATGATTTAATGTACAATATTGCAGTGTATAATTAATTTCCCAGCATATAATTAATCAATTATACTATTTCAGGTACTGTTTAAAATGGACCTAGAAGGCACAGGCACACTAGTGGAGGCAGCCAAGTTGCCTCTAGTAATGAAGTGCCCGATAGAGCACTACACATTTGACAAGTTCAGACAAATGTGCATAATGTCAGGTTGTGATTACATAGCCTCATTGCCGGGAATTGGGCTGGCGAAGGCTAGACAGTTTGTAACTGCTACACAGGATTCTAATTTTGCTAATGTATGTGTGTGAAACACTTATCAAGTATGACTTCTAATATTTTATGTGTTGTAATTTTTATAGAGTTGAAATTTATTTTTTTACATATGAAGTTTTGCACATTCATAGTTAAAAATTTGATGACACTCTTTGCAGATCAATGTGGTACTTTATTGAAATAATAACTTTATAATATTACTGAAGTCTGTTACATGATATTGTTATACCTACAGGCTTTAAGGAAACTGCCGAGTTTCTTTAATAGATCAAATTTGACAGTGACTGATGAATACCGAGAAAACTTCCTAAAAGCAGAAGCTACATTCAAGCACCAGTATGTTTATGATCCAATTGAGAGAAGAATGGTGCGATTGACAGATCCAGATGATGAAGGTTTGTTGTCTGTTAGCTCAGGAAGCTGATATTACAAGAGATTCAGGCATTGACATTGTTAGCAGGACCTCGAATGAAGAATTTTCTGTCGTTAGTCTTGATATTAGTCAATGATCTTTGTGTGTGTATCCACAAACTTTTGAATAAGGTGCTCTCAGGCTGTGCCTAGAGAGTAGTGTTTATTATAGTTTATAGTACAATTAATTAGGTAGCATCAGTAATACAGTGTACTTTTCAGATGTAGAGAAAGCATTATGTGCGAACGCTGGTAAGTTGTTGGATCCAGAAACTGCATTTCAGCTAGCGTTAGGCAATTTAGATCCATTCTCTTTAAAAAAAATGGATGGCTGGGATCCCGATCATCGAGATACAATTGTAAGTTTATGTTAAATTTTTTCTGACCTTTTTATTATTCCACTGTTGGAACATGGGTCTCCTCTCGGAATGAGAGGGTTAAGGCCGTAGTTTGACACGCCAGTCAAGTACGGGTTGATAGAGTTCACATACCTTAAAGAACAATTAATGACTTAAATTTAAAGGATCTGTTTAGTACCATGTATTGCCCAAGTTAGCATAGCATACTCTAATTGATGGATTGGTGAATGTTCAAATAACTGAGAACTTGAGACTCTCAACTTGGCGAGCCATATTGAAGACTATTAGATAATTAAACAAAGTACAATGCTTGTTTTTTCAGAGGATTAATATAAAAACTAGTAACTGGAAAGACACAGGTGTATCAACCCACCCAAGCATATGGGACAGAGCTTTTACAAAGTACATCGTGAATCATTCTCCTTGGATGAAGAAGGGGAAAAAAGAGGAACCTATTATAGCAATCCCACATATGAGAGTGAGAAAGAAAATTGTTAATTTAGTTAGCAAGTATATACCAGAGACACAAGACGAAAGGTGAGCAGAGTTAAGTTTACCTTATAGTAGTTGTTAATGTTAATGTTAATTAGATGTTGTTGAATAATTTTTCATAGTCAAGAATATTTTATAACAGAATGAACATTGTCAAGTCTGTATAACAGAATAAACATTGTCAAGTCTATGTAACAAATTTTGGCTATTATTGTACGACATGCAAGATTCTGCCTTTTTTATGTAAATGTACATGTCCATTCAGAAAATTTGTTTAAATTGATGATTGAGACTTTTTTGCCTAGTGTTGCCTAGAGGCAAATACTCAAATTTTTTAGTTAATAATATATTTTTCTTCTTTCAGTTTATCAATAGAAAAGCTAAGTAGCATGTATTGTGTAGAACCTGCAACCAAAAAGCAAAAGCTTAACTGTGAAAATACTGAAAATCAAATAGTTACTGGAAATCATTCAGAAACAACTCATAATGTAGCTCTAAATGAAGATGAGACAGTTCAGGAACTAGCAGCACAAAATGCCAAATCTCCAATACTTGAAAACAGAAAAAGATCGTTTAGAAAATGCCTTAACAATGGCAGTTACTCTGTGCTGAAGAGGCTGAGCAGATTCCCAAGAACAATTTTAGATGAAAATGTAATTGAAAGTAAATTTTTTTGTGGTAACCCAGATAATTCTTCTCCAGATAATCCTTCTTCAGATAACCAAACCACTGAACATAGTGAAATCATTGAATGTTCACAAGAGAAACTTGAATGTCCTCCTTTAAGAGAAAAACACATTGATAGGTTAGATGATAGATTAGAAATAAATGCTAATTGCTCAGAGAATATTGATTCAGGATTCAGTGGTTCACAGAAAGAGAATTCTCCTGGCAATAGTCCTTTAAAAATTGAAAATGGTCCAATATTAGAGCCAAGTCCGAGAAGTAAAAATCCATTCAAGATAAGAGTAGATGATGTAAATGTGTTTGACACTTCAAGTGAAGATTCTGTGATAGACAATACATGCCCAGCGGCTTTGATGCCATCAAATGATTCTCAGGTAAATTGTTCCTAAATATCCTGCATATATGTTTTATAAGTAATTTTTGTAGATTTTATTTGCCATTCATATGAAACTTATAATTTTGATGAGGTGGCAGCATGTGATGGTGTTACAATAATACATGGACACAGTATGTATTATTGTAATACCATAGCACTATGTCCCTTATGAAGGAGGCAGAGAGCTACTGATTGCAAAATATCTCTAACCTTACAGACCTGTTGGGCTTTTTTCACATTCATCACTTTTAAGACGCACTCGCCAGTTTCAGAGATTTCCGACGCTCCTATCAGCCAGTATCTGCCATATTTGGCTAAGATCTGGGTGAGTGATCTAAGTGAGTCTGGTCTCCATCTGCATCTGCGTCCATTAACATTGGCATATTATATGTGTTTTGTCATTCTTTATAAAGATTTACACATAATAATATGTTAACAAAATATATCTATGTGTAATATTTGAACAAATGTTATATTTAACATTAACTAAGAAGCAAAGGGCAGCAAAGCATACATTTAAATGCTTATTGGTAATGTTCAAAAATTTACTTGCAGCCTGTATTTATTGATTCACCACCAAAGCCAGCAATGCAATACTCACTGGATCAGTTTAAATATAAACCTTCCAATCTGGCTGTTAAGAAAAGCAGTTACAAGGTGCCTGGGTTGAAGAAAACCGCCTCATTACCTTCAAATCAACCGACCTTGCTGGCCAAGTTTGGTTTTCAGAAAAAGTAATTGTCTTTTATTTGATTAGTATTAAAAATAATTAAGTTCTCCATATATATATTTGTGTATCATAACAGTATTCGTTGAATGGTTTAGAATTAGTCCTCTCGGCAGTCCAAGGATCAAATCCTAATGAGAAATATAAAAAAATGTGCTTAGAGGTAACTTGTATATCTTAGAGTTTTCCATAATGATCTCTTAAGAAGTTTTCCAACTCGCATTTGATGATGATTGATGATAATGATGAAGATTGTACCATCTGCCTATTCTTTGGGCCAGGCCCATGTCTTGTTTCTATTCAAAAAACATCCAATATATTGAAATTAGTCAAAGAATTTACGAAATTGTAATGTAACTCCTTCCCTTTTGCCATTCTGCCATTAAACGATGTGATTTTTAAGATATTAAATATTGTTTATATTTCTTTTGCAGGCCTGTTTTACGAAAATGAAGATGTTTGGAGTTACAGATAGTATGTTCTGTTACTATTTGAATATAAGTTGTATTATATAATTAAGGTGTTTCAGTCTTCCAGTTTAATACATTGGAAAATTGATAGAAAGAGACGGCACCTTCAGTAGAACTCCAATTATAGATACTGAAATGATTTTAGGCGTCTCTACAATTGGGTTGAACTTGGAATAGCATTTGATTTGCATTTTTTTTTATTAACATGATTTATCAGATCGCGCGGAGAAGACAATTTACGGATATATCCCAAGACAGATCTTTTTGATCGCGTGGACAAGTTCATTCGACTGCTTTGTTATTGAAATATATGTGATTTTACTTAATTGACTTTTGTGTTATTTCATTGTGTAACAATTTTTTCATTAATTCCCGTGATTAACCCACCAAAAGTATTATCAGTATACATTTTAAAGAAAACAATCTTAAATAATATCTGTAATATTAATAGGTATGACAAGGAAGCTGATGGTAAGTGGTCACCGTCGCCAATGGTACATCTACATCAGAGGGGTTACCAATGTGTTGTCTGAATTGAAGGAACTTCTGAACGCTACGTTTGAGAACCACATGTCTGATTCCCAGGGGCCCAGCTGTTATGGTGTAACGTTCATGTTAAACGTAATGTTAACTGTTTAACGTCATGTTAAACGTTCAGTTAAGTAACGTAGACGCTTCTAATCCCTGAACAGATAGACAGGGGAGCGTAACTACGCAATCCCACGTTTCACCAGTTACGTTTACGCTATGGAGTAGGTGGTGAGCCTAATGCTATAACCGGGCACAATATCAGACTCCGAGCCACTACTAGGAAATCTAAGTTAGAAAACTATAATAGTGCCTGAACCGCGATTTGAACCCAGGACCTCTCCTCGTTCGGTAAGGCTAAGCCAATTCAGCGTAGATGGAATATGGATAGGTAAACTATATACTTAGTTATCACTATTGCTTAGTGGTAAGTTTTGTATTTAGCGCTCACACGACACGTACCTATGCAATGATTTTATTAGTGTATTTTAGTAACATATTTGTGTATTATCCTTAGAAAATCTCCAATACTCACGATATAACATATATATGTATGTACACTCGAGAGCAAAAAAAATCGCACACTACCTCAATTTTCGTTTTAAAGTACTTTTTTTTTAAATGACGCTTGTTCTTCAAATCCTATTTTAACATAATTAAAGTGCACACTGTTAGCTTTC
>DWFO01000969.1:0-17437 GCA_018246595.1 Mimoniades nurscia nurscia | reverse complement strand
GTAACTGGTGAAATGTGGGAATGTTCTACATTCCTCTGCCTACCTCTTCGGGGATTACAGGCGTGAAGTTACTTATAACTAACGAAATAACGTCCGAGACAACAGCAGATTGTTGCAAGTCAAATTTGTCACACCAAAAAGCGTGGCTTTATTTTAATCCATTGTTCCATATCTCAACGAACAAAGCCACCCAAAACATTGCCATTCTGCTCCCTTATCGATCCCTGGTTGAATGCGTTACTGTGACCTGTATTACTAACCTTGGACAAATGGCTATGTGGTTGTGGAAAGTAACAATATAATTGTACACAGTAAAGGTATGCTTTAAAATGTAATCAAAGGACGGTAAACGTGACACACTATAAAGTGACCCCATTTCAATGAACACTTTCGACGCCTATATAATGTTTTAAAATATTAATTTCATAATACATACAATTTCAAAGGTATTTCGAGGTAATTAAATATGTATTGTAAAAGTTGTAGAATTAACCTCCCCCCCCCCTGCGGAGTTCTTTGGTTCAATTCCTTACTCCCATCTTTTTCTTTACAAAATTATGCGCATTTCAAGATAAAGAAAATTAGCAACAGCTGTAAGGGTGACAGAAAAAATTGTAAGAAGACTTGCGCTACTGGGATTTCTTCGTAATATTATGTAGGAAGCGTCGAGTCTGTTAGCCCGCGCTCGGCCAGCGTGGCATACTGTGGTTATAGCCTCTTTCATTTTAAGCCAACAATAACTGAGTAGATGGTCATAATAGAAGATTATTTAATTGGATCCTGTGTTGGAGGATTTATTTTGCATTATTTTATTTATTTATTTAATTCGCTCTTTGGTGGATGTCTGTGTGTAGGATTGAACTGAAATAGGATGATGATGAATAGGTTGATGGGGAACAGGATATTTAGTAACTGTTTTCTGTTTTCCAATGTAATAACGTGTCGAGATGAGCGTGATGCAAAATAATTATTCTTTATCATAATCGCATTGCTAACAAAAATGTGACTGCTCTACGGCAATTGATTGAAAAATATCAAAGTGGGTACTTAAATTAAAATGTATATTTGAAAATATAGCTTTCTAGAATATCTAATTATAATATAACGAATGCTCCCATAATTTCAGACAATACCTAAGCACTTATTTCCAATAACGATAACAAAAGATTTAAAATCAAAAATGAAGATGAATTTTATAAATTTTAGATATGAAGTTCAATTTGGCTCACTATTGTTATTTCGAAATGCTTTTTATGTCATTTTAAATAATTAAGACATTTTTCAAAACAAGTTATCTTAGCACGTATTATTAAAAACAAACACTTATAACATATAAAATTTGTCCATACATTCTGCCTTATTGGTCTACTAGATATTAATGCTGATAGCTGGGCTGAGAGTTGTAAATTCGATTTACATTCAGGACGGATAGATATGTATTGAAAATGACTATTTGCTTTATATTTGGGTGCAATATTATCAATTACATGTAATTAGAAATATGATATCATATTTTAACAGCTGTCTGTTGAACTCATTGACTTGCGAATCGAATAGCCGTATATGAACTGCCCTTTATTATTATTAAAGGTCACGTGATGTTCGATATATTTTGATATACTACCGCACGTAATGAGGACTAACATGCTTATATTGAATAAAAGCATTGGGTAATAATATCAGACATTTCGCGTATTCATGTTTGCAAATTAATATTACATTTTCAAACAACGGAGGTTAAAGAATTAACTCTGCATGCTGGCTACTAAATATTACATCATTATATTTTTATTATTAACGGGCACAGTGTATGTAGTTACAGAAATTTTATATTATTTCAAAATGAAAATCCATTTTATTGTTCCACTGTTGGACAAGGATTTCCTTTCAGAATGAAAAGAGGGTTGAGGTTACCCTGAAGAAAGCTAAAAACTTCAGTTATATTTACTCTCAGAATGAGTAGTCTTAGGCCACAGTTAGCAATGGTGAAGATTCTAGAAATACTTTACTTCGAGAACATCTGTTACACTCGTTCCTGTTATAGCTGTGCCTCCGCTATTGAACTTTCATTAGAAATTTCACAGTTACCAGAATCTACTGGACGCGGTGAATGTAGCCAGGAGTAACACCAGTGAAAAATACACCAGCTATAGAAGCTGCTATTTTACTATCAGCGGTTTCTTTCCCCTAGTCGTTGCACAAAATACTGCACATGGATTTCTTGAATTGTTTACTTACTTTCTACTGCTTGCAATATCTGCTTTGCCGAAAGGTTGACTTGCAGAGAACATTCGCAGCGAAATGTCCGACTTATGCTCTATATTAGAGGGGTGATAATGATTAAACAGAGGAATATTAAAAATATAAATTAAACAAAAAAATATGACCTTCGCTTTTTGTTATCGTTATATACAGTATCAACAACACACGATCTAGTGCAGTAGACTGATCAATATATAAACAGAAGTGGTGCGGTTGCTGACGTTAACCGCACATTCAACTACCGAAGATGAGTCCATACGGTCTTAATCCAAGATAATTCTCTGAACGGAACTGCTGAAATTGGACGCAAGATCCAAATAGTAGTTCCAGTATCTACTAATACGTAACTAATTTAGCTTTCAAGATCTAAAGAGAGTAGTAGGCTATAGTAACAAAAGGCACTAGTTTATGGATATCTGCAATGAATTTCAACATATTCTTGGAATGGAATAATACACTGGGAAACTAAGTAAAGACTAAAATAGCTTAAAACAGAGTGTAATACTTTCGTTTCACGAAGCTGTACGTCTAACAATTTACGTAGCACGGAAATAGTCACGAAAATTTTCCGTTGGCTGTCAACGCAGGCTATTTCCATTGCTCAACTTGATTCATCACTTTGTATCGTACTTCTGCAACAAGACTACGAAACACTACAAACAGTGATTTAAAAATCTGTGAACGCCACGCTTGTTTCTACTCAGGGATTTTCTGTCCTAGTTGATATAAAACAGACCACGCCACAACAAAGAGAACCACACAAATCAATTGGTTCAGTGTAAATAACTGAATTAACGATATCGATGACATATCTTTACCGGGTCAAGGATGTAGCCGAGAATTAGCTACGAAACAGATCGGTAAAATAAACACTTTAATAAATGAACCATTGATATGTGAAGAATATTAGCGTAAGGAATGGATTAAGTTGTTCCTAAATTTAAGGATGGCTGGAATCTATTACATATATGCCCGTTATTAATGTATAAGATATAACCGCACCTCAAAAGTTTAAGGAACTTGATTACATTAATATTTTTATTACCAAAAATAAGACATAATTATTAGTTTTTGTTGTAATAAGGGGTAGGTACTCAAAGCCATAAATCCTAAGACTATATATTATGTAAATAGCAAACATTGCTATATTATTTTTATTACAGAACCGCCTCAAGTTATAAACGCATTAATAAACATTAACGATGTGTGTGTCTAGCCACCGACGCATTACATTCCTGTAGCTTCATGCATTGCGTTGTCAGAACTAATATTCTAATCGAAAGCTCTGACATCATTGAATAGAACACGCGTCACATTTTTTTTCTGCAGACTTTGTCTAACTGACACCTGGCTGAAATATATGTACATTCACATACATATGTGTATCTGAAGCATAAAAATGAGATGTAACTCATGAGCTCACTTCCATATCTTTTGCGTTGGTACATACAGCAGACACTCTATAAGATTCCGTAACACCAGTTGCTTTCGATTTGATAAGTGATTGACAATGCGAAGTTTGCACGAGCGCTTTCGTGTCGCAGACAGTACATTAAAAAATTGATCTCGTTTGTCAATGTTAGCTGACAGCCGCTTATCTGCCGTTCGGAAATAACTGACGGTTGGAAATGTGGCTAACCTGGAGCAAGGTTGAGCGAAAAGGACTTCCACAGACGCGAGTTATAAGTGGCAACCTATACGTAAACATTAGGGACTTACCTTAAAATTATTGGCTAACGCCACGCATCCAAGCACATCGTATCAAATTATCATCAATATTGGCCATTGACGTTTTACCATAAAAATGTCAACGTCCAACATTTGATGATACGAACAGGCGAATCAATAAGCTGGCTGGCATCGCGTGCGGCCCGCACATAAAAGTTTCTGATAAAGTATCAACGGTTCACGTGTTTATTCTGTATACAATTCGTTTTGCGCGTGTATGCGTGTGTGTTTGTGTGTGTCCCCGTGTGTCCCCCCTTGACCGACTTGGTAAACTTTTTCGGGGTTCACATCAACAGAATCACTAGAATAGAATGAACAATAGAATTCACTTTGTGTCGAAATTAGATTAACTTCGGCTAATTAGTGTACGTAGTATATTAAGAAATCTATAGAAATAGACTTTTAGATAAAGCGTCTATGAACTTCACATAGCGGTGACAGTATATGTATGTTATGTGGGGAATAAGATAACTTACCAGTCTCTAAACTCTTACTACTTAGAATAAGATTAAGTTGTATGGTGTCGTACAAAATGTTCACGAATGTAAGCATGTAGCAAAGAGAATGTTCCAGAATGAACTACATAGCTATCAAACCTAATTTCTTCACAGAATGGAAAATGGCAACTGAAAGCGTTAAACGCATCTAAAACCTGTATGCTCAGCGATGTAATTAAGATTGACATTGATGTGATTTTAAATAGTAATAAGAAATTGTCAGAAACGATGCATATATCATTAATATTGACTGCCTTGTTGGCCCAGTGGTTGCAAGTATGACTGCTTATCGAGAGGTCTTGGATTCAATTCGCAAGAGGTGCTAGTGGATTTACTAAGTTAGATTTTCTATTTTATGTCTAGTAGTGGCTCGGTGTCTGGTTTTATGCCCAGTGTATAGCAATACGTTCACCACCTATCACATGACGAGACGTAAACGTTACTGGTAAAACGTGGGAGTCTTCTATACTATCTACACCTCTTCGGGGATTACAGGCGATAACATTAATATATAAACATTTCACTTATGCTTTACTGTC
Source organism: Mimoniades nurscia nurscia (assembly GCA_018246595.1). NCBI lineage: Eukaryota > Metazoa > Arthropoda > Insecta > Lepidoptera > Hesperiidae > Mimoniades > Mimoniades nurscia. The sequence continues at coordinate 12,411 of DWFO01000969.1, read as the reverse complement.
GAATTGGATGAAAATATCATTCATTATTATCAGTATCGGTCTGTATCAGTCTGCGGCAAGGACATAGGCACTTCCTGAGAGATTTCCTATACAATCCTCACGCTGGTTAAGAACACCAATGAAAAGTTTCTTTCACCACTGCCGCTCGTAGGCGACCAGAATATTCAGCCATGCCTCGGTAAGTTACGCCACACTGTTATCAGCTAATCATCAGTGACTCGTCAGTTGTGTATATAGTTCACCACAGGAAGATAATATGGCCTGGCCTACTAAGGTGGAGGTCGGGACCCCTTATACCCCGATCTAATAAAATCTAACTTAGAATGCCGAAAAGCAATAGCAAAGAAGGTACATTTACCATGCGGAGCACTGCTTCTAAACATTTTTGTTTCTTATTTTCTAAGTGTACAATATGAAAGAGGTTTTGCTTGTTTATTCGAGTTGGAACCCATAGCCCTCCGGGACGGGAATGATCCAGAATTTATAGCACAGATATGGTACACGCTCCCAAAGGCGTAGTAAATCTGTTGGACGCTACCGTTTCGGTACAGAATCCATTTTCTACACATGCTTGGTTTCTGTTTCCATATTTTGCTTTCTTATTACTTAGGTACAAACGTTTTATAAAATCAAGGTGACTTTTTGCATACAGACATCCAGCCCTTCTTTCGAGACTTGCAACATATTTTTCACGATCCAGATACAAAATTAGACGTGTATAAATAAATATATTTGATTCGCTTTTGATATATTAACATTGTCTAGTTTAAAAATAAATGAATTTGCAATGTGGGACGTGGCTTCGCAATTGTTTATTCATGTGTTCTGTCTGGCATCGTTATAATATCCAAATATATATATACATATATTTATGTCTCGTTGGTTGTATTGGTTTCAAGCGCGATTGACGATCAGGAGGCCCTGGGTTCAAATCCCGGGTGGGACATTATTAGATTACTCTAATTTAAATTTTCTGTACGTGGTTCAGAGTCTGGAAATGTGCCTGATGTATGGCAATAGGCTCACAACCTATTCAATAGAGGGACGTAGACACAACTGGTAAAATGTAGGCGTGTTCGCTATTCCTCTCCCTACCTCTTAGAAGAATACATGCGTGATGTTACGTTATAAATATAAAAGGTAAAGTGTCACTATCAATTACTGAAAAATGTCTACATATTTATCCCTTTTCGGTATTCTACAAGTTTGTGAACAATTACAAGCTTCGGCCAAGCGGGTAACATAGCTATACCTTTTTCTACGGTGAAGCAATTATTAATAAAACAAATATATGGATATTTGACATATACCTATGCTCTGAAATGTGAGGAAGCAAGTGACTGAAACAGCTACCTCTAATATGTGCTATACATATTAGAGGTAGCTGTTTCAGTCCTCGATAACAACAAAACATTTGTGATCAAGTTTTGATAGGACAAATACTAATTATGATTCATTCCATTAATGTTAAAATTTACTTACTGAATTTGTACAGCCGTATACGAGTTCTATCTATATTATGATAATGACCTATGAATAATGAATATTTGTACTATTAAAAACAAATACTAATTGATCTCATTGACCTATTCGAACAAGCTTATTCGATTACAGTTCTGATCGAAGTTTATTGAAGATTTTCAACACTGAGGAGCCATTTGTAACTACTGCCCGTTTGCCACTCGCTTGAAAAATATATTATGTTGTCTTTCCTACAGTCTTAGTCCTTTTCACGCCACAAACGCAATTCTTAATGAAAATTCTTCAAGATTTTAACTAATGTCTACGGATTTAATTCACCGTAAAGCAGTAATTGTTGATTCCTATCTAATTGGATATTTAGTAGGTACAATGACACCACTTCAACGTTAGTAAAATACTTGGGGAAGGAGGACTATATTGGCCCTAAGCAGATGAATATATTGCATTGTAATGTATTATATGCAGACGGTATGAACACTAAGATTACCAAGTCTTAAAACAAAAGATTAAAATGAATTTGAATGAGACTGCCTCGTTAGTCCAGTGCTTGCAAGTGTGACTGCTGTTCGACTGGTTCTGGGTTCATATGCTGGGGCGGGTAATATTGGATTTTTGTAACTTTGAATGTTACTTAGATTTTCAATTTTAAATATCAAATAGTAACTCAGAATGGTGAATTTGCACGAAACTTTAATTTTGCTATAAAGAGCAACGGTTAATATAAAGAATTGTGAAAGCTTACATTAATCCGTAAACTACATAAAGCTGCTCCCATTTTCTATTTTAGGGACATAAAATAGTTCGGTAAAGGTTTTACGCTCCCTTAAGCTTATAACTGGCTACCTTTCGGTTATCCTGGATTTGCTTTCGTTCCCTAGCAACTGCCAATTAATGGTACGCAAAGAACCTTTAGGGCTATAGCCCTTGTATATTAAAATAAATAAATATCGTCCCGGTAATATCTTTGTCATGCTGATTAACTATTTTTGATAGTGAAGGTTGCAAGGAATATTGAAAACTTTCTGACTACAGTCGAATTATACATGAAAGTACAAAGTCATGTAACACTCAAATCAAAATTTTATTTCTTATATCGGTGTTTTTTTTTACAAAATTCGGGGATAAGCGGAGACATTACGTCGGTATTAAAAATTTAATATTTTCAAAAACAACATCATTGATTAAAATCCGCAGAATAGAATTGTTTGCTGAAACTTTTTTCCCCGTTTATGCGATAAATATTCAATCAAACTTTCCAATGGTACTAACGCAAAAATAGGAAATCCAAACGTTTTGTTCAAACTTTTTAGGTTTTAACAGCCTCGTTGGTCATATTGGTTGCAAATGCGACTACCGATCGGGAGGTCCTGAGGTCAATTCCCGGGTCAGGCACTACTAAATTTTTCTAATTTAATTTTTTTAGTAGTGCCTCGGAGTCTGGATATGTACCCGATGTATTGCAATAGACTTACTACCTATTCCATAGTGGGACCTAAACGTAACTGGTCAAATGTTAGAGCGTAATACACTCGAGGATTACAAGATTACAGGCGTGATGTTGCGTTATTACACCATTTTAGCATGTAAACTGATTAGATTCATGTGAATTACTATTACTGAATTAGATTCATATGAATTACTATTACATGAAATCCTACCAAACGCTTTTCCTTGAGTAAAGTATTTTTTCACATAAAAACCCAATCAATATTGTCCTACGAACATAAACTGTGTAAGGAAAGTAACCTTTATTACTACCTAAATTCGACTTTTACGATACGGTACATCGACACCGTGGAAAGTAACATATGAGTCATAAATCGCAAATTTATGATCATTATGATACGAACCACTCTACTTACATAGGTAGGCCAAGGGATAGTAGAGGCAAAGATGATTATAGTCGACATTGAATAAATTAACAAAAAATCACTCAGAAAACTGACTGTGACCGAAAACCTAAAGATAAAGAAAACAGTGGCTATTAACGATTAAAAGGTTGTTTATCCCATTTCATGTTTTATTTCGACTTATTTATATACCGTCGTAATCCTCTTTGGGCATAATCTAATTTATCAAGAGTTAGTGCCGCTCACAAGAAAATCGAATTAGAACCCAATTCGGGCAATCTAACGCACCTAAACCGAAATTCGGTGACAGGTGTCCCGCAAACGAAAATAAACGCCTTTTGGGCAATGTTGCCATGACTGGTTTCGAAAACATATTTGTATCGCATTTTTGTTAGAAAAGTATAATATTATTCAGTCAAAGATCATCACAAAATGACAGACGTAAAGTGATATGGTAAGGTCTCACAATTTTATGATATTTGGAATAGTATTTTGAAGATACTTTCGAAGTACATTATTCTAGAGATATAATAGTTTATCAGTAATACCTCGGAAGGAACTCATTCCATAGCTTGCATATATACATATATTTGGATATATATGTATTTGCTTATACATATATAAGAAGCTGCGATTAAAACTTAACGAGGAAAATTGATAAGGGACCTGTGTTTTAGGTGGAAACTTCATCCTTGCCAAAAAAGACCCTATCAACATTAAACATTAAAAAAATGTATCTGATGTGAATTGGTTATTATGGGTCACGGATGTCAACAGTATCGCACTGAAATTCTATTTCAGATTTATCCCACAGAGCCCGAAGGCTGTCTGTCTACTGTGACAATTCAAACCGGCAACGGCATTACGGCTTAAGGACAGTAACACAGAAAACGGGGATGATTCTAAAGTAGAATTCTGTATGTGGATTTATATTTTCAATGTCAATTTCAGCATTTTTATTTATGACGATTCACGCAAATGAAAACGAATGCCAAAAACAAAAGGTGATACAGATTTGTGTATTTATACAGATAGGAAAGTTTATGGTCCAATAATGTTTAATCTGGGCAGTAAAACGAGAGATTTTTGTATCTTTACGACATCGTAAAATGGGCCAGGCTCGAGTCGTTACCGCGCGGTCCAAACAATTGAATGAATAGTTTAATTGGATACGAATAGTAACTGTAGTTTCGGGACAGCTTCATATCATAGCTAGAACTAGGCTAGAACAAACAAACAGATCGCTAATGAACCCGGACACGATACGACTGTTAAAATGTCTCAAGTAACGAGAAAATATCCGAATTTATATATAAGGATCTACCTAGCTACTCGTATATACAGTTTTAAAATTCGATGATACAGATTGCGTTTAATAAAGATCTATTTCTAGATTTTTGGTAAACGCGATCTAATAAATATTAGCGTCTCGCATCAGCATATCGTTACTTAAGATGCTCAACGTAAAAATATACTAAGTAGTTAGTAAGAGTCATGACTGTGTATATCAGGAAGGATTTTAAGAAATAGGAAGTCAAAAGCATTACGCGGGTTGGGTGTATGGGATGTAAAAGTACTATGTCATCATTAACAGCCCCTTAGTTTTTCCACTTTTGAATATGAATTTCCTCTCCGAGGGCGACAAATACCGACCAGAATCTGCCCCGCTACTGGAGAATCTTAAGGCAGAGAAAATTTTACAGGCAGGCAAATTTAAAGACGTTCGAATGTTAAGTGACTTGCGAAGTAACCATCAAGGAAATTTATAAGAACTTTGGTAATTTCCTTAGAGCCAACCAACGCAAGAAGGACACAAAGCTACTATGGTAACACTGCGAACTTAAATCACAAAATAATGTATCCTTGAGTCTGACCTCGCGAATTAGAAAGCGTATAATGCTTGATTTACTGGATTAATTGGTTAATTATCCATGAATATGAGAATAAAATAACGTTCTTTAATTATTTTTCTTTGGACAGATGTAATCTAGACCTATAATTGTAACGACATATGTCTTTTCTCTCTTGTTATTTTTGTTCATTCTGTATTTGGATTACATTATATGAGTTCTCAATAAACAGAGATACCTAAACTTCAATAGACGTCAATTGGGTCTATTGTGTTCTCGAGTTTTGTTCCAGACATACACCTCGCCCACTGTAAGGTCCGAAAGTTAATCTAGATCTAGTTTTGTATACTTTTTTGTTACATTCGGTTTAACTCAGATAAAGGTGAGCTAACGGTTCTCGGGGCCCTTTAGTCTAAACTACCTATGTCTGACATTAGTGCTTTACACTTGAGGCCCTAAAAATGTATTTCATTCGTTCTCGCTCTTCTTTGTGTCCGAATTTCACTTTCCAACTTTAGAGTTTTTGGGTCAAATGAAACGAATTGTGATAAATTGTCTGACAAAATACTCTTATTTATTTCTGTACATTAACTCTATTATGGATACGTGAATTTACAAAGTTTTGTAATACTAAGTACAAGTTTTGTAATACTAGGTTCAATGTGTTATTTACTTTAATATCGACTACACTTACTTTCTTTTTTTACCTTATATTATGGGATCGATTAGAAATTAAATCTGATGGAAATTGAATGTGAGCCATGAGACAAGCCTTGATTCCCTAGAGAAAGCATTCACCTTCAGTTTGAAGAGTTTTGTGTTATGTTTATTAGGTTACAATGATGCTGGCAGAGCGTTCCACTCAGTATCCCGAATAGAAAACGTGAAACTAATTCGTTACGATCTGATTATTTAAGATAAATAAGTTAAAGCTACCTCTCTACCTCTTCTTATACATATAAGGACGTTTGGCGTAAAAAGGATAGACTACAACCAATTTTTTACTTCCTTTGTTGGTACGAGTATTAGCGCTGTACTGTTTCAGTTAGATGACTGTTTCGAGGATCCTCAAAAGTCCGGATATTACTCTACTGCAGCCAGTTAGTAGTCCTGTTTATTACTCAAGCTATGTAAAGCAATGATCGTCGGTTTCATTAAAAGTGTACAATTAATGCAAATTACAAGTGTACTGAGCTGAAGCTCGACCTCAGTGACGTGCTATTGGAGAGTCCTACGTCCAGCAGAGGACAGGAGTAGAGATATAATGATGATGATGATGACGATGTACAATTAATAAAATATACAATAATAAAGTATACAATAATGAAGTACACAATTATGAAGTATACAATAATAAAGTATACAATAATGAAGTACACAATAATGAAGTATACAATAATGAAGTATACAATAATGAAGTACACAATTATGAAGTATACAATAATGAAGTATACAATAATGAAGTATACAATAATGAAGATTACAATAATGAAGTATACAATAATGAAGTATACAATAATGAAGTATACAATAATGAAGTATACAATAATGAAGTATACAATTAATGAAGTCCTTCTGCTAAGCACGGGAATTTAGTGCTTCAATGCAAATTGATAATAAATATAACCACTTTTAAAATTTCCGTAACAGTTTAACGGTTGACATTTAAAGATAATAACCGGCAGATTGAGCGTGCCTTTTGTATTATAGAAAAGCTCGTGAACATTTTCCGCTAATAACTGGCTTTAAAACTGACATTAGCGATATAGCATTCATAGCAAGGAATATAAAACACACAACACATAAACAAATTTCACAAGAAAATGATCGATGTCCCTAATGTTCACTCACCGTAAAATTATGGATTAGTACAACTTCCCCACATTTCGCGATCACCTTAGTGGGCGTTAGCGTTGAGGTAAGTAATTTTATCACTCCATTGAATCGAAAGTCGTTAGATTAAACCGTCGTTTATGGGAAGTTATGGTCCTTGTAACTTTATGGACGTTCCGTTCACTGCTTTCAGTTTAATTTCAAAACTGCTTATAACGGTGGTACTAAATAAAATTTTAGTGCCTATCCACGTGCCTAGTGATAAAAGTTCGGACGCCCGACGTTGGACGTTGAAGTGGTTGACGGAGTTTATTAAAAATAGTTTCCGTTTAAAACTTCATGGTAATAAAATGAGGTCTACATTTTTTTGTTGCATTTGAAATTATTTTTGGATATTAAACACGCTTACTTATAAAATGGTTACTAAAAATGTCTGCTATTAAAACCTTAAGGGTTGGTACCTATAAGGTCGGGTGCCAGTCAGCAATAACTGTAACAGATTCTTAAAGGCAAGTATTGTTGAAAAATGACCTTCAGCGGTCAATTAGTTTGGACCCACGTAACCAGATGTTGGCTCACCTGACAGACGTTTTTCGACATGCCAGCAGATAAGGGCTACTTCGCTACTAGGCGATTACCCTTTTTGTAACAATTGACATGAGACGTTACCTGCATACTTATTCTTAGGAATCAGTAGGCAACTACGGCAGACTTTGCCCATATCAACTCTGACGATCTAAACAGGGTTCGACACTTCGCTTGTTCTTTAGTTATGTTACATTAATGCATTCGTTATATCTTTTTTAGTTCTTGTTAGTTTATTACAGGTTGATCGGAGTATTGGACTTCTAAATTAACTTATATTTTGAATTAAATATTCTTTCAAAAGAGACATGATTTGATATGGTTAGACCGTCACATTACAAATATACTATAATATATATTACGATCTATGTATACATAGCATACAACATAATAATACAAAAAAAACTTAATGTTAGTCGCAAAATTCATAAGAGTTGTTTATTCGATATTAATGTCGTTAGCTATCTCAATTTGAATATCCGTAGAGCGATAAATTTTCTTTTAAACGACCCAATTTCATCTCATGCTTGGAACACCCTGCCTTGTTGATAGAATTCACATAATTATTATACATCCCTGAGATAAAATTTTCCCTCACTAAGACGGATTACTCTTACTTATTACTTTCGATAACATCTTTATAAATATATCAACATCCATTATTAGGCATTACAGTCGAGATAAATTTTCTAGGTTTATTTTATTAATTTAATCCGTATCTACAAACACAGTTCCTTTTCAAAATGAAAATATATCTACTGTAGTTATATTACGTAAATAATCATGAATAATCATTATCATATATATTTATTTGTTCTTTTGTAACACCTTATACTAAGGGATACAAGGGCGTATTTAATGCCTAATGACATTATCTGCCAGTCAACCCTAGGTCATGAAGAGAGCATGAGGTACGTCCATATAATAATAATAACAAACATAAGTATATACATGCAAAAATACATAAATAATATACAATACATACAAGTACAAGCAATACAATACACAAATACATACAATATATAAATATACAACACATAAATACATGTACAAATATATACACAATAATCATTTATAAAGGTACCTAATTGAATTACTTACGCATCAAAGACCAATCGAAACAAAGTGAATAATTATATTTTCGAATGTCACATGACACGAAACCTTCGCAAGATATTTACTTGAAAAGCTATACCCTTTTTCCTCCACAGCCCGCACGTATGTTCACATCTGCAAAGCCATTTAGATCGTGCCTGATGCGCGTAAAGATTCTGTATGTCGAAAAGCCTGCGCTATATTTCGTGTAAAATTATCAGTTTTTAGGTCAAGGCACAAAGGTGTGGCGCAAACATTTTGCACTTGAAGGTTACGAAAATTTAAATTCATTTATTTGCCAGACAAGGTAATTACAGGTCAACTAGGTATATATTACACTATTATCTTAACTCATGGAGGTTTGCAAATATGTATATAAAACGGTACATTGATGTAGGTAATGAAATTATATCAACATGTGAAAACCTGAAAGAAGGTACATTATTATTAATGTATTATAATTTTGGATTATTGTTACATTTAAAGTATAATTAAAAAAATTATAAAAAATATATTTTCTGCTAAATGCTATAAAACTTAAGTTAGTCTTATTTAAGTACGTTCATTTTTATCTTTTCGTTACTGTATCCAATATTTTAGCTCATTACGAATTTGACGATTACAACTAAAAGGTATAGTTTTCAGGTCTGAAGGGAGGTAATAGAGTAGCTGACATACGATGAGATCCAATGTACTAATGTACGGACTCAACGGTAATACAATTCAAAGCACAAATTTTTTAACAACAGCAATATACCCATATTGTAAATATTAAGCTACCTCTAACACATCAAACACTCGAGATTACTTTTCTTTTTCGTTCTTTTACATCTCTCCTTTCCTTAACCTCAAACATCCTTTTACATTTCTTATCTTCAACTTTGGCTTTTATTATTCATGCCTCCTTTGTCCCGAGATAATCCCTGAACCAGCTGCCATACCGTTTAGATCGAGCGCGATAATACAAACACCTCAAATCACAGGTAATCTAACTTGTCCTACATTTTGCCTGAACTAAATCTATCTCACCCCGACAAAAGGTTAGTTTCTCCTCATCCCTCAGAGGGTTACCGCCCATCACTTTTTATGGGACATCGTTTGAATATCCGATGATATTTAATGTGATGATAAAATTTTATATTAGGCATGTTGCACATCAAAAGCTAAAAAATATGAACGAGCGAGTATTTGGCTATCATCACTTCTCTATTGGCCATTCGATTTATATATATCTTGTAGTCATCAAGGAGATATTAACAGAGGACTGCGTGACTTCCGTACCACCTTATGAGCCCGGTGATTTCTACCTTGATTATTACATTGTCCATTATTGCATTTTTACTAAAAGAATATAAAAACAACACGAAAAATAACATCAAAACCATAAATTCAAGTATATATCACACATTCAATACACAATAATTCAGAGATTTCAGAAAAATCTTAATAATAATAATAATAAGCAGATCGTAATAGCAACTTTGCTAAGACACTTTTTGCTTTGCAACAACTTATTTGGGCAAAACTATGACCTCTGGAATCCGTTACAACCTCCTGTAGCCGTCCTTTTATTTTATTTATTTTATTTTGTACATAATTTTCGTTTAATATTCTCTTCACGGATTAAAATAACACTTATACTGTACAACAAATTCATTCAACACACGTACTAATTTGAATTTTCAACTCGCAGGTGCTCGTTCGTAGTGAGACAACATATTGAAGCTGTTATAGATTAATGTTTTATAGGGTCTACTCGTTTGCAAAGATGAGCCTAGATTCCTGTGACCTATATGAAACCATCCTACATCGCTTCCTGTCACCTTCGAGTGGAATCTATAAATATATTACCCCGATCGTGACATTATCTCTCATCAAAGGTAAGCGATAAATCTGGTTATCTATGCATTGGTTTAATCTTGGGTCTAGATGTTCTATTATGATCAGTCAGGACTCAAACTTATAATACTCGTAGATTGTCAAGGTACTGGCATTTCAAATTAATAACTTTGTATACTAATAGATGATGATCATAATAATGATGATGATGACAAAAATGATGTTAATAATGATGATGATAATGATAACGATGGTAGTTTAGGTACTCAAAAATTTTGTCAATGCAAATAATTATAACATTTTTCGCGTCCTAAAAGTACAGCTAACGACTTCATGGCAGATAGAAAATAATTTCCGCGCTTTAAGAAGCTGCCAAGCTTTATGTAGGTAAGCATAAAACCTTGAACCTTATGCTTGGTATTTTGTGCTTATACAAACGTAGCATCACGTCTGTAATCCCCATAAAGATCAGGACAGGAGTGTCCGCATTTTACCATTGTTTTTGTATTGCCTTAAAGTAAGGGTATGTCAAATGTGAATTCGGTCATTCACGTTTTCATGTATTTTATTGGAGACACAGACCCCCTTCCTTCCGCCGCCTTCCTTACTTCCAGACCATAACAGGAGATTATGTTGTAATCTCTCCATTTCCTCACATCGACGACTGATTGAAAAATTGCCGTCACCTTACGCGCCATCTTCAAACTACGAGCATTTTCCGAATAACTTTTTAACATTCAGCGCGCACACAAATTTAGTCCACTGTTATAATTCACTCAGCGAAAATAGCATCCAACTATCTCGTACTCTAAATATTTATCTCTCGAGGTTAACTCTCTGGGCACATAAACACGCAACCATTGATGTAAACACTGTTACTTTTTTCCAGAAATTCGTTTTGTTACTGTATTGGACGTTTTTTTTTCTATAATTACTCTGACTGCTTCGTTAGTCCAGCGGTTTCAAGCGTGACTGCTGCTCAAGAGGTTTTTGGTTTGATTCCGACTTTCAGTACCATCGGCCTTTTCTAACTTACAGTAGGCTTGACCCCTATTCCATGTTCGATCGTATGTCGTAATTGGGAACGTGACAGTGTATTCCTCTGCACTGCCTACCTCTTCGGGAATTACAGGCATAACTTTACATTTCTCTTTCTTGCTTTCGTTTATTAATTTCCTCTTACACAACATCAACACTTTCAAGAACTGAACTGTTTCATGACACACTTTTTTGTTCTTGAAATTTTAAGCTGCACTTATCCAGTATGACAAATTATGGCGCTCTGAACCATCTGCTTTGGAGATCCGTGACAAAGTATTTAATAATGAAAAGAGTAATAATGATGATGACGAAATTGTTTTCAAAATCGGATTTGCATTGTAGTGAAATAAATTAAATTACAATTGAAGATAGAAATGGAAGTTTATGAATATATCAATTATGTAATTTTTTTTTTAAACTCCTTTATCTTTATTCCATTGGGCTATGTTTATCATTGTAGTGCATCTTCACGGAAAAATTTGTCTTGCATCTTCGTTACGTTTGATATTTATACATATATCAGGCAATGTGAATCTGTGTTTCGTTCCACGTGCACAGAGATCATATCATAATTCAATTTACAAGTAATTATATGCAATTTATGCAGTATTTAAATACTCGTTATTCAAGTCCTCGCCAAAAAATATATATAGTCTCAATGTTGTAATGATGTACCTATAGTGTACTAATAACGTTAAGTTACTACTTGAATTTGGAACAATTTTCTCTAATAATGTATGTTTGAAATAATTGGGTGGCGGCCGGTCCACACGGCGCGTTGCGTCAGCGTTGCGTCGACGTAGCGCTGTCTCTGCGTCGTTTTACATACTAATAAT
>DWFO01000968.1:0-17442 GCA_018246595.1 Mimoniades nurscia nurscia | reverse complement strand
TTTTTTTTTTCGGGGGGAACTGGCGTGGGTGGGGGTTTTTTCGCCCCCCCCCCCAACAACCCCCCAGTGTGGGGGGCGGGGGGGGGGGGGGGGGGGGGGGGGGGGGGGGGGGGGGGGGGGGGGGGCTCCCGAACTCGCCACCGAACGTAACTCACCTCGACTCGGATGTTTCGTTTTCTCGTTTTCACTTCTGCATCATTTCGCTTTCACATTTTAGATAACTAAGACGATACATCAAAATTTTTACACCCTTCTTTATACAATTATCTATTTTTAACAACTACAAGGTAATAAATAATTAATCCCATTAATATGTATAATCGCTCTAACTCCTAGCAGCATCATCGGGCGAATAAAGCAGTGATTCTGTTATTGATGCGTGCCCGGCGACGGACGGACGGAGATCATTGTAAACGTCTCCTCAGTGAAAATCGAATCGAAGTATTCTGCGGGTTCATACCAAATATTTTAATTTGGCTTCCGAACTGCCGACGGAAGAATCGAGCTAAAACGCTATAAATAAATAAAGACAATACTTATAGTTTACATTAGATTTTTAAAATGTACAAAGTTTTCTTTAAATAACATTGTTATTTTAGAACATCCCGAACACAAGGAATGAATTATTACATTATTTAAATTATTTTCACTACCGTTGAAGATTTCCAGGGGCCGACCGCCGCCGGGCGGATGTCCTATACATACATAATCTCTGTCGATTCATTATTTGATTTCACAATAAATAATATAATTTATCTATAATACGTTGTGACCGCATCGAACGCTCTCCTAACTCTTCCACAGCCTCCTCTGGCTTCCATTCGATATAATTGACTACTTAGACAATATTTCCTCGTACTTAATACGGCAACATTCAATCTAATCTTCTTTGGGTTTTAGGGACTCCATTTCCTCCGACGCTTCGTCCATGCTGGAAGCCGTGTCGGTCCGGGACTCGTCCACGGGGTACAACCTGAAAATGGAAAAGCAAGTAATAAAAATAACGAGACATGCGACACCGGCGGCGAACGGAGTGGGCCCGAGCACGCACCAGCGCTGGTACAGGTACACGAGGAACACGAGGTCGTCGCGGAAGCAGGCCACGCGGTGCGCCGTGGGCATGGTGACCACGAAGGCGAACACGTCGTCGATGAAGGTGTTGAAGGCCTTGTACTTGAAGGCGCGCCACGGCAGCGCCGCCACCGAGCGCAGGCGCCAGTTGACCACCAGCTGCGGCAGCATGAACAGGAAGCCGAACGCGTACACGGCGTTCACGGCGCTGCGCAGCGCCCACGAGTACCAGCTGCACAGGCGAGGGGACTGCTCGCGGCGGGAACGAACGAGGTGATGTGTGAGCGAGTGAATGTGTGAGTGAATGAATTGTGAATGAAGGACAAAAAATATTTCAAGTGTTTTAATGCTTTTTTTATTTGTTACCTCCGTCGATGTAAATCGCTTTTATTTGTAACAAAATGTGTCTCATATAAAAACGCAAATATTTAATACATCGGGTTAAAATGATTTTGAACTTTTTAGTTCTTTTTTAGTAACAAGTGATAAAAGTGTATTTTTAAAAAGTTTTTTTCTTTTGTTTGTATTGTTAACTTCTTAGTATCGTTTTTCGGTAATGTAGCCCGCAGTACGTACACTCGCAATGCGTTGTTTTGAGCACTTAAACCCTGGTTACCATCGAGCACCTTCGTCGGCAAGACGATCAATACGAGCCCCAACTCGATGGGGTTTCGTCGTCCAATTACCGAGTTCCTATGACCATCTTCGAGCTGCATCATCAGATCCTGATTTTTAGCAGCAATGTATTAGTTGAAATAAAATTCTTTTCCCTTTCATTTGATACCTATATTGAGTCGGTTGAACAAAAATATGTACCTGATCCACCATTCTCTACTGGCGGCCATCTTGGATTTGAGTTTTTTTTTATAATGTGTTGTATTCTACAAGTTAAGCCCTTTCATTTGATGCCCATATTCGGTGGGTTGTCTCGAAATATGTACGCCGTCATTTCGTCACGGCGGCCATATAGGATCGACAACAAAACTATAAATTTATATGATTGCATCGTCGCGCGTAATTAAGATACATGCCAAATTTCAGGTCAATCGAACACCGGGAAGTGAGTGAAATTGAGTTTGTAAGATTTGAATACAAACAAACAGCGGAACGGGTGAAAGTAAATAAAAGCTCGTAAAAATAAGTTAGCGCCATGAACGTCCGGCAAGCAGCGGAGCCGCGGAGCAGCGCGCGGCGCGTACCCGCGGTGCGGCTCGTACAGCAGCGAGTAGGCGGCGGCGGCGGCGCACAGCGGGCCCAGCGCGCGCCGCACGTGGCGCGTGCCCTCGGCGTCGGCGCGCGCCGTGCGCCGCTCCGCGCGCGCGCCGCGCACGCGCCACACCTTCCAGCCCTGCGCCGCGCGGACCGCCACTTTAACGCATCCCTCTACTACCTATTCTACTCAAATATATAAGCGAGTCTCTCCGGGTTCCCGTTAGTGTTCTGCACGGTATGAAAAATGAGATCGCTTCCGCGTAGATTCCGGCGATCGTTAATCCGGCTCGCCGACGGACATATTTGAGACGAGAAATATCCCCCTACGCGGGATCGTACCTCGATGAGCACGCTGATCCCGGCCGGGACGAGTACGAGCAGGGAGGTCCGCTCGTCGAGCAGGTACAGGAAGACGACCAGCTGCGAGAAGGCGCGCCACGTGACGGTGTTGGTGGACAGCCCCGCCATGGAGCGCTTGTGGCGCCAGAATGACACGTCGTTCTTAAACGCGAGGAAGTCGAACAGCAACTGGAAAAACATTCTAAAATGTAACACAGTAAAAGTCGATGTATTCATATATTACATTACAGTCTTCACCAACATTCTATCGGGACTTCACAGTGCTTATTATGACCCACTTTATCAAAGAACAATCATAACCAAACCAATGAAATAACTGGTATACAGACACTTAGACATCAGCTGTTCCATCAAGTATTTGGGTGTACCAATAGATTCAAATAATTTCAAAACCACTGAAGTTGCTTTTGTGATTATATAAAGATATAATGCATTATAATGGGCTACCGACATCAGGTAAAATGCAATTGTTGCATCAAATGAGTACAAAAATATTTATAACATTTTACTTACATGGCAACTAGCAATCAACACTGTAGCTGACAACAAATATAGATTTGTATCTGCAAATATTCCTTTAACATCATCAATATCCTTTTCATTGAAACCAAGAGTATAAAGCTGGTCCAGTGCCAAACGAATGTGCAATGACAGACGCAGTGATCCAAATGACACTGGTGACACATTCACTGTGACATTCACTTTTGACATGCTACTGTTCAACAGTTGTAAATGTGACATTCGAGATTTCAATACATTATGCTGAATTATAGGAAGAAACTTTTCTTCTCGTACTCTGTAAAAGTCACCAAGTAAGTAAAACCAGAAATATTCTGCTATTATGAACTTTACAACATAAACCTGTAAGACATAAATTGCTGTGATTGTGGGTGGACATAAAATTCAACAAGAAAAAATAATTTAGATTATAGTCTAACCTTCATTTTGCTTTGATGGGCACATTTAAGATTAAGTACTATTTGAGATTTAAGGATATTGGGCTTCTATTGAATTAATATTGTTTGTTTTAATCTTTTCACATGTTTGAAGGAAAAAATTAAACGATATTTTTACAGAACTATTGTTTTTATGGCTTCACTGTTGGATATGTTTCTGCTCTTAGAGTGGGAAGGGGTAAAGTTACAGCCTGCCACTAGAGCCAAGTGATAGATGTAGTCACTCAAAGTATTTGGCTCCGTTGTGGGTATTCACATCTTATGTAACAAGATACTATTACAACAAAACACAGCCGAAATGTAATTCTATGTACAATTCTATTATCTAATGGAGTCAGTGCTCTGTCATTAAAACTTATTAATTAAATAATTACCTCAAGTAAGGATACAATTCACTTGGAATTCGTTCATATGGGAGGTTCAGATTTTCTATGAGAATGGACAGAGGTACAATGGTGGCTATATGAGAGTAGGGCTGCAAATTGTTTTTTATATTGCTTGATTCTGTAACCTGCAAATAAGGCTTTGTTAGATCTCATTATACATACACTAAAAGCACTAATTGTACACCTTGTTACATACAAACAATACATATAACAAATCTGTCACCCTTTTTTAGCTTATCATAATTGAGTTTTATATCATGCTACTGTTGGACACTGCTCTCAGAACAGAGCACTGTCAGAACAATAGAGTGAAGGCCATCGTCTGCCACACTGGCCAAGTGTGGGTTGGCTGTCCATGATCATCACTAGTCTTAATCTATCTAATTATGTTTAATTACAGTCAAACAGCAACTTATTCTCTGTATTTAGAATTAGCTCTAAGCTACTAGCATTTCTCTGGCACATACATCTATCTTCAGAAATAGTGGGAAAACTAGTAACCCTATATATTCTTCAATGAGAATGAAATGAATCAATTTATAAAAATAAATAAATATCTCCATAAATCTCCACACAAAGGCATCAAATCTCAAATCCACAGAATGCACTATGTTAACCAGAAAGTTGATTTCCAATACAAGGGTATGTCTTACTAACATACATAATAAATATACTTATGCATGACTTCTATGTTGGGGTGGTGTTCTCTCAGCAATGGAAAACAGATTTTAGTCTTCTCAAATATCATTCAAGCAAATAATACTTAGTAATATAATTATGTGCTAGTCACCTCTGACTGTAGTAGGATAAACGTGGTCGCTTGAGGCTCTGTATATGTGACTAATGGAAATGTATGGACGGCTTCTGTACGAAAGATATCCTCGAAATTATCGTACAGGCGTCTCTCGTCGAGCAAGACTGCGTGCATATACAAGGTGCCATTGTTCCTTGTTTTACGCGGCACTTTTAACGTCACGAGTCTGGATGACAACAATTTAAATTAAAAACGAAAAATAAAATTGCAGCTTGTAAGAAACAGACTGTATACGTACATAGTCGCAGGATTGCGATAGTCAAATTTTAAGTAAGTATGCACTTTATTCAGTGAACTCCCAGACATTCCGTTTTGATACGGATACTCTTTCACTGAAGTGTAAAGAACGAGATGCTGCACGGGATTCAAAGCTAAATAAGATGAAAAACATTTTTCGCCACGACTGCACTCGGGCAGAATAAATATTTCAGTTAATGTCCATATTGTATTAATTACGTACACAGCAAATATTATAGACAGTATAAAAGTAAGAGACATGTATTTCATTTTTATCAAGGAAATATATTTTCTTATTAGTTTAATTTCTAACCGTAAATCGCAAAACCAAACGAATTTAGTGTTTCTTACATCAAATTTGAAATATTTTACCTGCGCCTTTCAAAAGTTGACATTGAAGTATATCATGTCGTCCATAAGTTAAAATGAAGTTAAAAGTAAATTAAAAGAAAGAGCATGATTAAAGACTTTGGTAAGATTACTTCAATGATATTAACTCGAAAACTTAAATGTTTTATTTGAAGACCTTATATTTGACTTAGAATGTTTTGCAAGATTTATTTTTAAGTTACAGTAAACATTTACTCATATATTGTAGTTTACTCAGACGAAAACAATACATAGATTTAAAATAAATAAAATCAACATCATTATATTAACATACATAAGAAACATTCGTTTAAGAATATAACATTTTAATAAGTAAATATATTGGTATTACTACTATTATTTTTGTACTGTGCAACACAGCAAACCAGAAATAATGGGCGACAGTGCAGGATCGTAATAAATCGGTGTCTCCTTGGAAATAATATTGATATCTCAAATAAATTGAAAAGTACAAAAGGTAAGATGTGATCCTATTATTACTACAGTTATTGACGAGTGTTTTATCGTTTTAAACTTACATTGGTGTATGTGGCATAATGTTTTGACAGTTGTCATTGAAATATTTGATATTTTGTTTATATTTCAGGATGCGTATTAATTATACGTGATACGTGAATATTACGTCCCAAATTTGGGAATCATTGATGCGACAAAAAAATGACAACGTCCTACTGCACCGTGCGCCGCGCTGTGTGTGGCCATGGACGCTAAGGACCTGAGGATCGAGTCTGCTCTGGGAGCGCAAAGCAACGATGGCAGTACAAAGTACGCACCCAACGGCCCTGCGCTCCAAACCAATGGTAGTAAACCATATCACGATATTGGATCAAATTCATTGGCTAAAGTGGATGTATCGACCGCGAGGCCGTGCGCTATCATAGGGCCCGATAGAGTGGTGCCTCCACACTCGACGAGCGATATTTATCTGAAAAAAGCCCAAATCAACCCATGGCCGTGCACAGACAACATATATCAACAGCCACCTGAATATCCTCATAAATCTTTAGAACACCCACCTTCAAGAAACATATCACCAAGACAGACATTCCAAGAGAATATGCAGCGTATCATGGTACCGCCTATGTATGCATCTGTGAAGAGTAGTGAGGACCATAGTTTAAAAAATTCTAAGTTGGTGCCTTCAGAGACGAAATATTGTGATGTGCCTTATACAATTAGTCCTATAAACAATGAACCAAAAGTTATCAAAAATCCTGCAGGACTTGTACCCAATAACAATTCTGCATACATTCATCCTATGCCTCCCCAAGGTTGGTTAGGGAGTGGAGTTAGTGTGAGGCCCATAAGGCCATATGGTGCTCCTGAATTTTATCAGTATTCAGAATTTCCTAATTGTTCTGGACCTAGACCAATATCAATGATAAGACCACACAGGAACATACATGAAGATGTGCCTCAAGTTTACCAAGACCGTTTTTATCCTGCTGCAAATGTACGATTCAAACCTTATCCAGGTACAAAGGAAAGACATCTCCCAATTCCACAAGCGAGGTATGAATATATCACTAATTATTCTAATACTTTCCATTTACATAGTCCCTATACACCTCAAAAGTTTGATGTACAAAAGTCAATGCCTCCACATCCATGTCCTGTGTACCCTGCAATGCCACTGAAATATTTAGATAAAAGAATGCCTGCAACACCTATGGACAGATATCAGGGGTCACCAAATCAACATATTCATTTCAACCCACAGTTTTGTAATCAAAACATTTCTCCTTCGTATGGATCCTCCCCAGGGAATACTTTGCAAAACCGACTGTACCCTTACTCACCAGATCCATCCACAAAACCTTTGATACAAAACAGACTATATTTTGACAATAATAATGCACATAAATATTATCCTAGTTCAGAAAACATGTATGTAAATGATATGAATCATGCACAAACTATAAAAAATGATGTACCATACCCATCTTACCCACCAATAAATATACACAGCCTTCCTCATCACATGTATAGAAAAGAAAATCATATGAAAGGATATGAACATTCTACTCATTTTAGAAATTTTGAGTACTCAGCAAAAATGAATTCAATATCTAGACTACCTTTACAATTTTCAAGTCAAACTATATCAATATCTCCTGATTCGAACACTAGCAATGACACCATACAAACTCTAAGTAATGTACAGGAAGACTGTGGATATGTTAGTCAGTCTTCTACTGCCAGTGTAAAAAGTATGGAATCTGGGGTCCACAGATTGTCAAGTGATGCATATAGACATCATGATATGAGGTTTGAAACATCAAATGTGAATAAATCTGCTCAAAAATCAGATACAAGCCCAATTTCAAAGGACAAAAAAGGGCTTAATGTTAGGCAGTTTTTACAAATGTGGAATGAAGGAGATGATGAAGGCACAGACAGCAATAAAGAAACAACGCAATTACTTTCTAACAACACATTAGACCCTAATGAGACTGGTGTTAATCAAGAACAACTCTATGTCTTAGGTTTGGTTACTGTACCAAATGAAGAATTGGACAAATATAATCACATCCAAAAAATATCAAAACTACCAGAAAACATTAAGGGTTATAATAGCATTGAGTTACTGAACCAATATGAAAAGCTTGTTGAATTACCTAATAACAATCATTTTAATTTAACAAGTTTGCAACAGAAACCTAAAGATTTGCAAGTTCCACTGAGAAATATTGTTTCTAAACAAGAAACGACAATGCTGCCTCGTCCATTATCACCTTTAGATGTTGAAGCAAAAATAAGTCAATCTGTTATACACAAAGAAGTGGGTTGTAATTTTGAAATAAGACCTTGTAGTCCTCAAATGATGAATGCGGAGGTAGCCACACCAGTGCACAATATATTAGGTGAACGATTAATTGAAAAAGTTGTGAACCCAGTTACAACAAAGTCTCCAATGATCCATCGAAGAGAAGAAACTGTTAGTGACACCCCATTAAGAAATTCCTCCCAAGTTCAGAGCTGTAAAATGGTTAAAACTCAATGTATTTCTCCTAATGTAGTAGAATCATTAAAAACAAACTATTGTATACAAGATTTGGAAAGTAACTCTGGAGTAGGTCTTGCTTCTTTGCCAAGATTAGATAATGATATTGAGTTAACTTTCCCTGAAATTAACCAACAGTTTATTAATGCTAATAAAATAGGGAATGTTAAAATGGCATTAATGCCAGATTTACCTGTACTAGATGCTGAAAACAGTAATATTACCAAAAATAGAACACACAACAAAGTATTTATTACTGAGAACTCTGGTTCTGAATCAGATAAAGAGGTGTCAAAACTTAGCAAATATCGGAAACATAAAAGAATTACTTCAATTCATAGGACTGATAGTGTTATTATAAAAAATCCAGACAATTCAAAAACACAGGAAGAATATCCAAGCTTACCCTTGATAAGTAAAGCTAGCAATGATATTAGAGTGAACCCTATAAATGAACTACAAGGATATAGAGGTGTTAATTCTTACGACCAGAATTTTAACGAAACTATCATTGATAAATTCAATAACTATGCATCAACACACTCGGTTGATACTGCTATCGATTTCAGTTTCAATAAAAATGTTGAGCAAGAGATTTATATTAACAGTATGGGTAATTTAACCGATTCATTGCATAATCACAATAATGATATAAACAAAAACTTGTTTTCCGAAGATGGAAACATGGAACTTAATGCTGAAAAACCTAGAAAAAATGTTGAAAGTTCTACTTCTATTGAGTTAAGTAGTATACAGCTTGATTCTCCCACACTAGATAATTTTACTTGCGTTAGTACACATAATTCAAATCTTAAGACAACAGTGGAAACACATACAAATAAACAAACCAATGCTGGTATTTATAATAAAAAGATAGGTCTTAAGTCAATCATCGAAGGAACCCTTCCCCACCCTGAATCAGTTATAACCCATTCAAAAACTGAAGAAATTTTACCCACCGAAAATGTGGTCCAACAGAAAGATTTACCTATTTTAAGCCAACATGATGAAGATAATATATCCAAAAAAGGGAAATCTGAACACAATAACATGACATTGTCAGTAAATAATGATATTAAATATCAAGTATTGAACCACAGTTTACCGGATGATCTAGATCACATAAGCGCTCCTATTCACGAATGTAATAGTAATTTTACTAACGTAGGTGATATAGACCAAAACTACACTAGTGGTATAAACATTGAAAATAATTTCAGCTTAGAGAATGAAACAGAAAAAAATAAGACATTTATGTGTACAAATGAAGTTATAATAAAAAGTGATGAACATAATATCGAATGTTTTGATAATACTAAAATTCTACGGGCAAAATATGATAGCAAAGACGAAACAAACATAGCTAAACAAAAATTTGCTCGCGTAATAGATAATGCAATAGCTGGAAATAAAATTATGGTACCAATAAAAGAAAAGGAACAT
Source organism: Mimoniades nurscia nurscia (assembly GCA_018246595.1). NCBI lineage: Eukaryota > Metazoa > Arthropoda > Insecta > Lepidoptera > Hesperiidae > Mimoniades > Mimoniades nurscia. Next base: position 7,569 of record DWFO01000968.1, on the reverse strand, counting down.
AATGACTTTGCAAATTTCAAAAATTATCTAGACATAGAATGTAATAGAAAAGGCAGCGATAAAATCCAAGTAAGTGAGAATTCACAAAGCATTCAGGCAAGTATAATTGCTACAGGATACATTACAGGCACCGATAACATCAAAACTGATGTGTTCGACCCACATTGCAATGTTAAAGATGACAACAGCAATACTGACGGTTTCGATCCAAATTGCAGTGATAAAGATGAGAACACCAATACTCATATAATCGATACACATGGGAATAGTAATCATAACAACACCAATTCTGATGTTTTCGATCCACATTGCCGTAATAAAGATGACAACACCAATACTGATGGTTTCGATCCACATTGCAGTGATAAAGATGACAACACCAATACTGATGTATTAGATACACATGGCAATAGTAATCATAACAACACCAATACTGATGTATTCGATACACATGGCAATAGTAATCATAACAACACCAATATTGATGGTTTCGATCCACATTGCAGTGATAAAGATGACAACACCAATACTGATGTATTCGATTCACCTTGTAATGATGAAGATGGCAACGCCAATACTGATGTATTCGATCCACATTGCACTGATAAAGATGACAATACCAATACTGTTATATTCGATACACATAGCAACAGTAAAGATAACACCAATACTGATGGTTTCGATCCACATTGCAACGATAAAGATAACAGCACCAATACTGATGTATTCGATCCACAATACAATTATAAAGATGTCAACATTAATACTGATGTATTCGATCCACAATACAATTATAAAGATGTCAACATTAATACTGATGTATTCGATACACATTGCAGTGATAAAGATGACAATATACATAACGTAGAATTTGCTTCAAAAACAAATTTCGAACCACCGCCATGTAGTTCGATGGTTAAGTTGGAAAATAAGGAATCTCTTCATAAATGGAGTGCTAAGAACGGTTCTGTTGATATCAATGAGAAGTCAGTTTCAGAAATAACACACACCATTGGATGTGATGAGTCGATCACAGTGGATATAAATGATAACGCAAAATGCTGTCATTATAAAAATGACTCATTCTTTAAAAAGGAATTATTTTCTCCTTGGTTTCAAAACCTTTTATTGTATAATGTTGGAATTTGTACTCCAAAAAATTATGATAAAGAACATGTACCAGAAGTAAGTATTTCTTGTGACACTACTAGTTTGTCTCGGAGCAAGAATGAAGGCGTCAACTTTTTGGGTAAATCAGATATAAATCCTAGTGTCACAGATAGTAAGGCGAATACAATTGTAGTCAATATAAATACGCAAACAAATCAAATTTTAACTGAAACGGTATCGGAAAAAAACCACGAACCTGAAACTCTAAATGTTACTATTGATATTGAAACAGAAAAAATAGGCCAAAACGAAATGTTAGATGACATAAAAGAGAGTACTGATTTGATCGACAATGTTGTTGTAGATAATAATGTAGAGTTGTTTGATGGGCAAGCAAATGATACTGGAATCATTAAGAATGAAATGGAAAATAATGTTAAAATAAATTTAAATTGCATCGAAAATCTTAATGAACGGTCAATTCTGACAGAAAAGACATCTGGAAAAATATTGCCAATACAAAGCAGAACTCTTAAAAGATCGCTATCAGAATCTGCAGCTGCGGACTATTATACAAAAGATTCCTTCAAAGAAAATTGTGCAGATAATTTTATGTACTCTAAACGCACAAAAGTAGATGAATCTGAAATATTTGTACAATCCCATATGATTGATGAAAACTTTACTAGTTTTATTCAGAGTAACCGTCGGAATTCTATATCTACTATTTATAATGAAGAAAATGTGTCTTTTTGTATTGTTATTGACAATGATTGCATTTTGACGGAAGAAAGTGAAGATTGTTCCAAGATTTGTTATACAGAAATACCAGGCGATTGCTTAACCACACTTTGTACCGAATCGGGGGCTGTGAATTCTGAGTCAACAGAAGTTATTTCGTGCGAAGACACGGAACAGTGTGAATACGGCAATGAATTTATTGTACAAAATATAGAGGATAGAACCTTTGAAGAAACATGGGTTGAGGATGTTGCGTGCATGGAAACAGTTTTTAGTGATGATATAGCTGAAGATATTGTCATTAGTGCACCATCTTCACCAACAGTTTTTGAATCATCTGAAGACGAGAGTGGAAAATTCGAATCTGAATATAATGCCACCGAAAATGAACACATAAATAAAGTGAAATGTATTTATGGAAATGAGATGTGTGATGATGATGCTCAACTAGTTGATAAATTATATAGAACACCACAAATGGAAGTAAACAAAACCTTAATAGGTAGAATATCCCGGCTACAATCAGAAGAATATAATCGATGTTACGATGATCGGTCTTTGGAAAAAGTATTGTCAGAATCCAACATCGTCGATACAAATTCTTCGTTTCAAAATGATAGCGTATTAGTCAAATCTTATACATTACCTAGTGACCCAGTTGATGACGTTCACGGTAATAAAGAAAACTTAAAAAATGATTTTCTTGAACAAGTAACTAAAAGTGAGACATACTGTTCTATGAATGTATCGAAGACAGATGAAAACAATTTATCGGATGAAAAAAATTCTAAAGATTACGACGATTGCCTCGTACACTCTTGTGAATCTAGTTGTGATACTTTTGTTTCTTATAAGAAAGAGGGGGAAAAATTGCATTACGCAATTTCTAGTTCACCCGAGGTATCATCTACTACATCAGAAGAAAGAGGTTCTGCAATACTCCTTAAAATTAGAAGTTACAAAGGAACTAAAATTTCAGAAATCAACGATATGTCCGCTAATTTCAATCAAACAAATTCCACGAGATTCAATAGTTCTACCTACAATGTGCCCTCATCGCGACCTTTAATAACAAAAGCGGCACAAAAATATATTCCACCTTTGAAAGATACCATACGCGATCTCAAGGTTAAATTGCGTTTACCAAAACAGAGCCTTTACAAATTACAACAATTAAAGAAATCCAAAGAAGAGCCAAAGATAAACACGCGTTGTAGTAAGCATTATATTAAAAGTTCACCGCAAGATTACCCAAAGAAGTCTAAACCTAAATTTGAAGACGTTCTCAAAAGTATAGATGAAATTCAGTTTAAAATGCACAAAGAAAAAAACAAAAAAACAAAGCAAACGGTTCCAAAAGTTATAATAAAAAAGAATGAAAACGGAGCACATTATGCAAGTACACAGAGCAAAGAAAAATATAATCCCGATCTGACCGGCAGAAAATGGCAACCGTGGGTTTTCATTGAGAAAAATAATTTTATCGATAAAATGGCTGTAAAACAAAAGTTTAAAGCTATCTATAGCCACAGAAAGAAAACTTACGTTTTAGCGGAGAGTTTTCGAAAATACAAATCCGTTAGTAATTCAAAGTTTGTTATATCGTATCCGCCACCGAGTAACGTGTCAACAGGTAAATTAAAATATACTTTTAGGTTGAAACACAATTAACATGTTAACGTAAATAGATAGAATATATCCTGGGCGGTCTGTAACGTCGGAATATAACGAAGGCAATCCCAAATCCCGAAATCCCACCCTCACGCGGTCTCATATAATATAGGTACATGTATAAACATTTCCATATCCCAACTAAACATGTTTGGCTAGTAGTTACCCGTTACCCAAATAAAATGCTTACGTAAACTTAGGTTACATTATGTACTTTACTATTACTTTTACTATAACACGACGCCAAATTATAGACATGTGTGATTGTTACGGCAAAGATATATTTACGTACTGTCTGGTACACATATATATTACTAAGTGCAATGTTATTATGTAAGATCAGATCTGTATTTTGTTGTTGGGGTTATTGTTGTTATTTCAAATTTTATTAGTGTTCAACATTGTCATTCCATTTTTATGATAATAATTTATTTATACTAATATATGCACATAAAAACGTCCATTATATTTTATGCATCAAAGTGATGTTTCTATAGTACCGTCAATGGCCAGGGTGTTACGCAACTAATTTCAAGTGAATTCCGGCGTTGTACTAATTCTCTTACCATAATTATTGATAAAAAAACTGTAACACTAACATGAGCAACTTCGAAAATAATGGGTTACACAGCGAAGCGAATTGCTTACATCAGTGTGCCTCAAATGTCTTGGAAATGTCACTTTGGTCGTACGTATGAAACATAAGAGTGATGAGAAAATATTCCAAAACATAATTTTAAGCAGATAGTATTTAAGTTCGGTTAAAAATGTAAATATTTTATTGTTGATCGTAAGACGTTAAAAGTAAGGATATTATATTTGATATTTTATCATTAACTTATTATTATAACATTCGATGTACGTGTTCACGTCGCGTACTGGCCGCAGTGGCTGCACTGATCGCCGAGGACAGGGCTTCGTGCGGCGCTGCATCGCCACTCTCACTCAATGTGTTACATTCCTTTTGCATGTATCGATGTTTTATTCTTATTGACTAATTGTAGCAGAAGTTTAAAATGTCCCTTACGGTCTATATTTAATAATCGACTGACACTTGGGCACGGTCCATATTGAAGAATTAATTAACACTTGGGTCAGTTGAGTTGACTTTGCACAGGTTCGAATGTGCCTCCGTCGAACTTAACCTGATGTACAAATTACACTGAACTGCACAAGGCACGGAGCCGCGCCGCGGCGCCGGCGGGTGGCGGTGCTCTTTCAGTTCCTTGTTCGATTTCGTTCTGATGGAAGTGCTCCTGTCAACTGTAAACGCGTATAGAATATACACTATTTCGTAGGGTCGTGGGCAAGTATCGTATAGTTAATTCATAAAGTACAAAACGTTGCACTATTTTTGTAATATACCACATTATCCGTCGTCGATGTAAAGTGATACAAATTGTATATACATATATGGTTGAATAATAATATTGTTTTGTAACAATGTTGTCATGAAACAGTAGTAACACTGTTTAATAGTGGCATAAAATACTGCGTGACATATGCACCAATAATACTCACAAATAAAGATGTTTGTTTATGTCACACTGTACGAATGGAAATATGTATATAAAAAAAGAAGGGATGTGTAACTCTGTTCTTTCAAAAATTCATCTAAAAGCGGGGTAACATTACGTAGGTGTGTGTATTACATGAATGACAGTTGCGAATGCGAATGACAGTTCCAACATTACACACTGTGTAATGTTGGAACTGTCCAACTGTGTAATGTTCCAACATTACACACTGTGTAATGTTGGAACTGTCATTCGCTCCTGATCAGTGAACGAATCAAAATTCTAACATTACTTCTGTAGAAACCGTTTCGAAAAATTGTTCATGCTCACTACTCTTTTTTACATATATATCGTCCGTTACATCACTGCCGCCCTGAACACTTGCACGGGCAGAGTGGCGCGTCCCTCACTCTCATATCATTTGCTGTATCTTGATGGCGACAAGAGTCGCACATCAAAGTTTATCGTATGCTCTTAGTGTCCATATTTGTTTCACGAAGTGCCTGAATAAAGTTATATTAATATTATAGAAATTTATAATTATACACACATATTGTATGTACCTACAACGCAAGTTATAATTACGTATACAAAAAAAAGTTTGTATCTAGAGTACTACTACTGCATCAGTGCCTTTGCCGCTCATATCTGCTGTCGAAGAGACCTCGGGGTGATTTGTTTTAGCAAAAGTTTTTTAATTTGTCATTCGTTTCAACGAGACAATCAGGAAATAGAATTTAAAAATCTATATTACGTGTTAGAATTGTAATACATTTTACGTTTGTTAAAGAAACATACCAAAGTAGACATACCAATAGAGCGTCCCCACACTGAAAATTGTCAAAGTATCTAGTGATCTCAGATGGCTACTTTCGAGCAATTGTGCCTAAACCATTGTAAATATTTAAAACTATTTTTATATTATATACAGGGTGTTTTAAAACATATACCAAATATGTGCTTTTGTTTTAACGAGTGCTGCCTTCGTAGATAACTTGTAGGATCGATATATATATACTAATGTAGGTAGTTGCGTAATGTTTTTGAAACCGTTATATGAGTAAACAATTGGACTGTTTATTAATTGTTATAGATTCGTTATAAACATTAAGGTGGGTAGTTGTAAGCAGTGCGGCGTGTGAGCCGCGTGCACTTCCGCGGAGGATCGAGTGCTACGGCTTGCTAGACGCGCGCCCTCGCGTGTCTAGCATCAATATACAAAACAAACATGGATCATTCCAGATTATTTTGAGGCTGAACTTTGCTAAGTAGGGTTATTTTAATTGATATTTTATTTGTGGTTAAATATAAACTAAGTTTGTTATGCACTTTAGAGTGGATTGTTGATTTTTATCTTTCTGCACCTTGTTGGCCATTGTTATAACGTTAAGTGGATTAATATATGTATTCCATTATAAGTTCATGTGGATAAGCACTGTTGAATTTAAGGGTAATGGACATCGTTTCTATTGATTAATACTAATGTAGTTGTTGCATGGCTGAATGTTTCAAGCATATCTCTGTCGTCGCCAGTAACGCGCGTGATAGTGTTTCGTGATACGTCATTCGTTATTATTAATTTAAAACCTAAAAATAAAATAAAAAACATTGTGTCGTGCTGTGTAAGTGTACAACAATAAACCAACCTATTTTTAATGGGAATTATTATTGTTTTCGAGTGGTACCTTGATTTTGAGAACTATTCTTATATGACCAAATAAATGTGTTCTGAATAAAACATACGAGTATTATTTAACTGGTTTATTGATTGTAATCTTTTTACACGGGTAAGTTAACTTTTACAGCCTCTTGACGTATGGCGCTGATGAGATCTTGGTTCACGATGAATACGAAGCGCAGGCCAGCAATCTATGGAAAGACAAAAGAGTTACAACATTGCAGGCACACGGAACCGGCGGCGGCGCGCGGCGCGTGAGGCAGTCGAGTGGCGACCGTGCGAGCGAGATAGTCTACACATCACGCACCCCTCTCACGGCCCTGTTATCACACTAACCCGCCGAGCCTGTACGTACATATAGAGTTCGCAAGTTACAAAGGATCGTACCTACATAATAATAACAATGATTAATTGGATACTTCACTTGCCAAATCGATAACTTCATTTTTTGAATATTAGATTTTAATATCAAAGTAGTTGATTAGCTACTAAGTGTAAATATTGGTTAGATCAAAGTGTGTTTGCAATAATACAATCTATATCGTATTTTTGAATTTGTAATTTGAAAAGAATTTTAAGAAACAACATACATACATTTTATCATTTTTTCAACTTCTTGTTTTATGAAGTTAATCGATTTGGCAATTGAAGCATCCAATTATAAAAGTAGTAAGTAACTTCACGCCTGTAATCTATCTACTTTTATAATTGGTTGGTCGTGTTGGTTGCAAGTGCGACTGCCGAACGGGAGGTCCTAGGTTCGATTCCAGCGTCCGGCACTACTAAATTTTCTAATTTAGATTTTCTAGTAGTGGCTCGGAGTCTGGATATGTGCCCGGTATATGGCAATAG
>DWFO01000967.1:0-17457 GCA_018246595.1 Mimoniades nurscia nurscia | reverse complement strand
GGAATGTAGAACATTCCCACGTTTCACCAGTTACTTTTAAGTCCCACGATGGAATAGGTGGTGAGCCTATTGCCACAAAAAATATATGTATTCATACATATCCATATGAGTAAGCGAGAATCAGTGTAAAATTCAGTTAACAACAGAGAAGGTAATACAAAACATCCAGCGCCGTAATAAAATGCCGCATTCACCCACATGTCGTTCCCGGCTCCGTGCACAGGTCAGTTCGGGGAATACAATACAGTATTTATCGCTTAGCGCCGCCGAAGGTCCCGTGGGGAGCCCACACCCCCGCACGGCTGCATACAGCGCACGTCTACTGGAAGAGCCATCTTAAATAATGCCTGGGTCAAAATTTCCTTCAACACAAGAGTACATAAAAAGATTTTATTGTTGAAGAAGCGGACGAAGTCTCCCAGGACCGTAGCAAGTGGTAATACGTAGTATCTGTCAACACCTTTCAGAATTAAACCTAGCAATAGGTATGTTTTATGTTCCAAAAGAGATAATATTTCAATATCGCAGAAGCTTCTATAATATCTTCTTATACTACTATAGTTTTCTTCGTCAATTTTCTGCTTTTGCTTCTAATATCAGGATCTTACTTAGTACCTTTTAGGAATTCCGAATTTGGATAACTATTTATATACGTAACTGGTGAAACGTGGGACTGCACTACATTCTTCTGCCTACCTTTTCGGGGATGATGCGAGGATGATTACAGGCGTGATGTTACGTATTTATATACATATGTAGGAATGTGCCGTCCGTAGTTATTCAGTTCTACTGGAGACGGCAAATTTCGCGTATATATTTACGTTCTCTAGCGCAGGCCGTACGAGTAGGTAACTGATTTTTGCGGTCCCCCAACCCGCTTGCGTGTGGCTCGTGGGCAAAAACTACTAGGGGGACATCTGTGCCCAGCACAGGATCAAGACAAGCTGATGACGACTTACTTTCAATTAGTGCTGTAATTATTTCCTAACATATGTTACATGACATCACTTCTAGTCGCCGTTTTACATCTGTGTAAATACCACAGGGCGCCAAGGTCCAATGTTATCAACTGCCCCGTTTCGGCGGTGGTCACCTCTTTTCATTATCCTTTTAATTTATCCAGATAAGACCACAGTTGGTGGTTTTGTTTCCAGTATGCACATATATACATATATAAACAATATATGTAATAAATAAAAATGTCTATGTCATCTGAAATTTGGAACGCCTCATGTATAATGTAGTGTACCTACACAGTCTGTATTTAAATCTTAGCTTAGTGTAAAAGTTTTCTAGTCTCCCTGCGTCCGAAATACCCTCCACACCAGCCGTGTCCAGTCGCGATCTCAAGGACATCGACGCAGCCATATTGGAATCATTCATCATTTCCGTTAACCTGAGTAAACAGACGGACATGCACTATATTAATTTGTGTCTACCTGAATGACCCATAGGATTTATAAAAATAAATTTTTTTTTCAATATGGAGCCAGGCAAACGAATCGTCTGATGGTAAGTGGCGACCGACGCACACGGATATTGGCAGCGTCCGAGAAGTCGCCGTGCGTTGCCGACTTAAAGGAGAGCTCTCTCTGCGCTATTCTTGAAAAACTCCATGTCATGGTGCTCCGGAAAAGCCTCAGATGGAAGCTCTGTCACATTTTGCACGAAAGCGGAAAAAAAACATTAGAAATGTTCAAACTTTTTTGCAGCTTGCAATTACTTATATAAAGTAGAGTAGGCGATTATATGGAAAATAGATATTCATCTCAGAGCAACCTTCTGGAATATATGTATCATACTGACGTTCTGATTGTAACGCCTCAGAGTTACATTTAAAAAGTCCAGAGCGTGAAACGTAGGTATACCGTCAAAAACTCATAATCCTACGTCATAATCCTTAAAATCCAGCGATAGATTGATAATCAATGCGTTCTACTAGTAACTAATTCTAAGTGTCAAAACACACTTGCAATTATAGCTTCGCAATAATATCGACGTCGAACAACTATTGTAGGCACATAACACAATTGACGATTGTGTTCACTTACTTCGATGCAAGTCTCATTGCGAGCTGCCATGCCAACGGATAAGAATGGAAAAATAAATTGGAAGCATGTCTTATTAGCAGACACATTTAACTGATGTTTCTTTTCATTTTTAAAGGCCTAGTCCACACGAGGTTGTGTACGCATTGCAACGATAATTTAATTAATGTTGTACGTTTAACGACTACAGACAAATATCTATAATCAAATATGTTTGTGAGTAATGCTTTTTTCTTTAAACAACGGTTCCAATACCACTATCGAATGGCACACAAAGTGCAATCTTTAAAGCTGTCAATTTCAAATTGTTTTATCGTGTGCATGCACTCATTGCACGTCCAAGCTTCCGCAAGTGTATTTTCGCCCTTATGTGTGATTGTACAAGATCACGTCCTCATCTGATTCCTGTCGGGACACGCGGCGGCGACGTCAGCGCGCGTCACGCGGCCGCATTTGCATTAGTTTCCGTTAACGCGCGGAAACAGACGCACTCGCGCCGTACTTATGTCCAACTGAAGATATGACGGGCATTCCGCGCTCCTCGCCTCTCTGCTGCAGTCTGTGGGGAAGGGAACCGCTCTTTTATACTTACTAATACTTCGATTCATTTGTCTCGGCACATGTGTGTCCCGTTCGATTAATCATACCGTCGCAAAACGGATAAACTTAGAAACAACTTGAGTATCCTTCAGGCTCAGTCCCAACACTCGGGTCTATTGCATCACTCGTGTTTTATCGACCCACCATACTATTACCATTCATATGTAGGTATATACGTTTGTATGTAAACAATCATATTGTCCATATCCATGGAAGCGAAGGGTAATCGCCGGAAATAGTCATTTGACGTTACTTCTGTCCGAGTTAAAGTAAAAAAGGTACGAATGGGCAGTCCACTTGATATGAGCGATCATTGCAACCTGTAAGGGTGACTCTACCACACATATTGAATGTAGAGCTATAAAGTTATAAGTTTGACAACGCGAACCAATTAATTTTTGAATTGACTTTTAAACGCTCTGGAGATCGAAATCGATGCTATTCACTTGTAACAAAAGAATCTAATCAGTTACCGTAGTTAATGGAATACCTCGTTAGGATTTAGGTACTATGAGTGGTCATCAATTGTGATATTATGTTACTCTTTTTACACTGTGAAAACAATGCATATTATGTATATTAAATAAATATGTAGTGAATATAGTACAGGAATGTAGTACAGTGTAGGGAATATAGTACAGGAAAGCAGTGGCCGGGAACTAGCTAATGATGATCATGATAAGGAAAAGTAAGGCAAATAATATCCTGTTGTTTTCTATCAAGAGAATATGTTTCGTAAGTAGTAAAGACAGGCCAACTTATATGTGTTTATGTTCATAGTTCTCTGTACCCAATCTGTCAGTGAAATTGTATCTGACACCGCTTGAACGTTACTACCGAAACCGACTAAGTTACTATGTCTCGTGTCTCAATGTCTCGGTCTACCGTATCATTGAAATTAGAACAAAGTAACACTTTGCTCCTTTGGCAGTCCACAATCTAGAACACCATAATCTTCAAATTCAAGCGCAATTCGTAAATTATTACTCTGTGCCAATAGCAGAGGCGATAAATTATAGCTAATATATTAATTCTACTCTCCACTGCGTGGCTGATCTCTTCCACAACTCTTTCTGGAGCATACTCCACTATGCTCCTTAGTGCGGATTTGCAGAGATACTAGGGGACAATCCGTATACAGGATGTTTTGCGAATATATGTCTAATACATGAAATACTCAATGTTGGCTTCGCTGTGTTGTGGCAATGTGAACAATGTTCCCTCCACCGACGTTCGATCAAGAACGATCAATAATAAAATAATTGTCGCGTCTAACAGTTTTTGTCGCTTGCCAAATGTGTCCAAAAGTTCTATTTGTTCACAAAGTGTGAGAAATTTAATTCTATTTTTTGCGCGCGCGGCGTCCACTGCGCCGGCACCTCGCGCTGTGATCACCACGTGACGTCTAACCAGAGTCGTTAAATAGGCGTCGTTTTAATCACTGTCCACTTAGTTGCCTCAAGAAAAACCTTTAACTTATGCATGTACTATTTATATTGAAATTTTTCATATGGGAGAACAGACGGAATGAATAAATAAACATTGCTGATATAAGGCGTTTTGTTAGGTGTTCGGAAACGATGAAGCTGTGATCGGTACACGAGTGAAAGTGTTGATTGTCCACAACGTCGCGTATACTACAGAAGCTCGCAATATAAACGTAAGCTGATGATCGAGCTTGTAATTAGACAGACGAGAGCGGCCGTCGCGGTGCTCGGGCGTGAAATGCAGTCTGGCGACGGCGGGCGCCGCTGCGCCACTCGCGGCCCGGCGCCTCCGACCACGGGCAGCTCGGAGCCGCAACAGCCATGAAATTATCTCGCAGCGTCGCGCCGACATCAACCACTACACTACAATTGGTTTTATCGATTCGTACTTAAAATATCGTGCCAATTTCGTTGAGGTTTTCTCATTACAAAAATATCTGTAGGTAAAGATGTTTAATATCGGTAATAAGGTAATATTTATACTATAAGTTAATATTTTAGGACGTCTCGACACACGGCCATCTAATCCAAAAGTTGGTTTAAGAAGCTGCTTATTAATGGTAATTAGACGTATCATAAACTACCTCTAAATGTATTCTTATATAGTTTTTTTTTACATACAGATTTAAAAAGGCTGTGCTCATTGTTTGAATGCGAATCGAACCCACGACGAATAAATTCTAATTGAAGAGTGTGACAACATTGTATTAGTTATTCAGAAAGAGATTATTCTTCAACCCGAGTCAGCTTATTTATAAAAAACAGAACCTTTTTACATGTCACTAACACCACCTGTCGTATTTTAAGAAATCCCAAAAAAGTTACTTCGAACACAAAAAACAATGATAACGTTTGAGACTTTAGAAAACCAATATTTATCATTGTAATCGCGACATTAATACACGCGCGCACCTCGGGGCACGCGTTGGCAATCTTATCAATGTATTTGTTGGAGACAGCCGGGCATCATTGCTCCCGGGCTCTCCGCGTTGCGATAACAATGTCGATCAAGTGTACCGACAACATTATACCATTTTTATTATCTACTACTACTATTTTATCATCAAATCGGGTAAAAATAAAAACATGAGATATATCATCTTAATCGGTCCTGATCGGCGTAAATAGGGCCGGGGTCGGGCGGCCCTTGATAAGTGTTAAAACTGGTGAGGAATATACCTAATACTATTTAGGAATATGTTAAATTTCACGTAGCATACAATTCAAATTAATGGCACAATAATCGAAGTTGCTGTCCGATTTCTTTTACGTTGGATCAAACGCCATAATGTGCGTTATAGTCTCGGCAAGTTGAAATGGCCGGAGCCAGCAGAACACAAAGCACATCCCAAAGTTGGCGCGCGAGCAATAAAAGAGAAACTTTAAAAGCTCGGGGGCTCAAAGTTTTGCATTACTTTATCATTCAACTTCCCACGTCCGTGTATAACAATACTTACAATTTCACCTAAGCAAACAGCGCGGCTCGCTCCTGCTGGCTGCGGCGAACATTTAACGGTATACAAGTTAAACACCGTTCGCGTCGTCAGACACGTAGCGCTGCGAAATGAATCTAAAATGAGAATACTTCTCAGAAAGGTTTTCAATTTGACAAAAAAAACAACTAGAGAACAATTTTGGTGCTGCACGAAACATTAGGATTAAACAGAGATTTAGAAATACGTAAAAACTTTGGAAAGGCTTCTGATGTACCTCTGCGGAACGAATATTGATATTTGTACGATCGATACAAGTGCAATCTCTGTATTTTCTTAGTGTTCAAATTGCAACATGTACACAAAATAATCATTTTTTATTTTCAAATTAAAGTTCAGGCTGACAAGCTAGTTTAAAATATTAATAGTAACGAAGATAATGACTTTAAATAAGAAGAAACAAAGACCAAACAATGCGAATATACATAGTTAGCAATTAAAAATTAACAAGTTAAAATAAACATCCACAAGCACGTAAATGCAATCCCCAGAGCAGCCTCCCCGGTGGGCAGAAATGCGTAACCCGGACACAATTCTTTTGTGTGCAGCTCATTATTGAATTTACACCTCTGTTGTCCGACTGCGCTGAATCAAATAAGCTTGCAAAAAATCTTCCATAGATTTATATCAGAGGACTTCTCAGGAATGTCACCAACGTTTGGTTCTAATATTTTGTGTTAAGACGTGCTTAATTTTAATACAAAAAATGCGCCATTATTTAAAATATTTTCTTATAAAAATCACAAATAAGAGCTTTATTTTACCAGCTTACAATATCATTTTTAACAAATAGTTACATACAGTATATCTTATCGCTATGTTCCTCACGGTGTAGGTAGAGAAACAGTTCGACATTCCTATTAGTATGAATAATAACCATTCGCTGTTCATAGAAATTAAATAACGTAATAATAATGAAATTACATTTGTTTATTTAAATGTCTGTCGGACAAATTCAGGACGCATCATTCGCAATCGCAAACCCATTGGGTACAGCCGTCAATCGAACATAATTACACATAATGTTACGTAGCAGCATTGTAATGTATCGTCAAGAATTTTACGCCCATTTCTCCATAATGGCCGTCCACGGCTTGACAAACAAGCGTGATGGATATGTCGGCGGTCACAAAAGGCCCATTGATAATGGTCCTACCTCTATGCCCAATTATCTCTTCACGTGCCCGGCAAAGATTTTGTCCAACTAGTGGGTAAAAAAAATTAAACAGACTACTACGGTATAATGATGTAAGAAAACGTGGCATGTTATATGGAAGACTAACATTTTTTTAAATAGATAATACCTTTAATTTACGTCCAATACAATATCATTAACTTTTTAATCCATTTAAATTAATATGTTTGTGATATACGAATACATTACAGATACGAAAATAAAATCCAAAATTCTTTCCCCATTGAATATTTATTTACATGTTAATACCAGTGTACATACAAAGGCTAAAGAACCCTCGGATCCGTCGATAGACCTGTCTCTTAACACAAAATTTGCTTATTACAATATGATTACCTAAATAATGAAATTAAAATCTTCTTAACCATATACGCTGTTAATTTTCTATATTAGAAATAAACAGTTACCCGTCAATAGGTTAGTGTTTTAAGTAAAATAAGTATCCAGACTCCAGAACCTTCAAATTAAGATGTTAAGATGCTGACGCGTTCAAACATAAATGAAATAAATAATGTTAATCAAGAACACTGATTGAAATGTCACTAAAATACCGCAACATTTTTTATAGTAATAAAAACAAATCTCGTTACATCAAACTGCTCGTCAGAGCAATTAAGATAATAAACGCATCGACAGTGCGCGGAGTCGTGCTTCATACATATGTACAATGGTAAAATACCACATTGTTAGATTATCTCAATAACATCAAACTGGACGCAACATCGTGTATCCTACCAAGACGCTTCGCACACGACTGCTGGTGTAGCTCGCAGCAATAGGCTCTGGTGAACCGCTGGCCACAGTACTGACACTTGAACAGACCTGGACGGCGACGAGGCATGTCCAGTACGTGGCGACAAACGCAGCAGTCCCTGTATTAAAAAATTAAACTGTATATTTTGTCACCTTACAGAGAAATTTTCAATTGAATTGAAACCAGAACATTTCTATTTCTATTTTATGTTCTAATCTGAATAAGATGTATAATAGTTATAACTGTAATTACAAGTTCTAAGTTTCTATTGAAAGAGGACGATTTAGATCTAAGTAAATTAAAATAACGTTATTTGGAACTACCTAAAGAAATTCTAAAACTTAAACTAAACCTTTACCTCGTCCTCCCTAATTCGTGTCTTTGAATGTGGTCACTGAGTTGAGAAGGTTTATTAAATGCAGCTCCACAGATGTTACAAATATAATCCGACTCAAATTCCCTAGGCTGTGGACTCTGCAGTCTTGACAAATAATAGTAATAGTCTATACTCGGTACAAAAGACAATATTCTTTTTATTGTCTCCTCTGTCGATGTTCGCAGCAAAGCAAGAAGACTAACAGGGTCGGTATTAACTGCTATCGCTATTCGTTTGTCATGTTTATTGTATGGCTTTATTTCCTGAAGGAAAACCTTTTTATCTCCAGCACTATATTCTGCTTTAGATAGAGAACTTGTAACCTCCGTAGATATTTCTTTAGTTGGAATACTAACAGATATTTTAACAGAGCAAGGCAGGCGTATTTCACCAACGGAAGAGTCTTTCCATTGAACGAATTTGTCTGTTTCAATTTCTTTTAAAATAATACGGTCAATTTCATTTAAGTTGTTCTCCATATCTATGAGTTTATTAAAGTTTATTTCTGAAGAGTTTTTCGTGCTCGTAGAACTGTCGACGTATCCGCAAACAGCTTTTTCTTTTTTCGCTATACCAAAACTGTCGCTTTTTGTGATACTTACTTTTTCCCTCTTCAACTTCGTTGGTCGATTTAAGCGATTACTACTTTGGAAACATTGCTTTGTTTTCAATTCAACTATAAAACTATTTATAGAACTTATTAAACCATCAAGTTTCTCTGCGATGCTCGCTAATGAATTATCTTTTAGATTGTCACCATTACTTTTAATATTTTCCTGCACTGTCTCTGGCTCTGTAGACAATTTACTCGAAAGTTCATTATTTTTCAAATTATTTGCTTTTATTATTTCTTTATTATGTATTTCAGGATACACATGACGGTCAGTTTGCGTACAGGATGTTTCTATCGACGTATTCGTGGCACGAGTACTATAATCAACAATATTTTTCGTATCTAAGCATTTTTGATTAGTTGCTTCTAAACTCTTATTTTCTCTTTTACGAACTTTGTCACTCTTATCTTCATTAATGGATCTATAAATTGGTTTGTATATACGATCTGCGATTCTCTTTTGTCTTTCCCTTTCGAGCAAAATAAACCGACCTTGGGAAGATGTAGGATAACAAAGTGGATTCCTATCAAAAGGATTACACCTCAGTAGTCGATTACACTGAGAACTGTTACATTGCTCATCATGCGACTGTCTCGCACCATGTACCTCGTAGAAGTCTTGAAGTAAATGTTGACAAGGATTAGACTTCTTACACATAAATGTTGTATTATAGTAATCTTCAATAGATTCAGGTGTAACTAATTCCTCGGGTATGTGGTATAACGAGGTGTGACTTCTCATTTTAACATAGTTACAGTGTTTTTCTTTTAGCTCATTTATATAGTTGTTCCAATTCTCAGCCTCCTTTTCACGATGTCGAGTAATTATAATTTCTTTTAAAAGTCTACGCAATCTAACGTTTTTCTCAATAGTCCTATACAAAAATTGTTGATTGTAAAGATTGACAACTGGGCGACAGTATGTAGTTTTATCGGAACAAAAGCGTTCACGACCAATGTAATGATATTGTTCTCGAGGAGTAGTACATTCTTCAAAAACTGGTGTGCAATCAGTATTCCCTTTGTGTGCTCTTCTTGGGTCTCGTTGAATTTCTCTACTCTCATGTGGAACACGACATCCATTTGTTTCTCTTTTTAAATACCTGGAACATATGCTCTGAGAGGGAGAATTCAGTTCCTCGTTAAACAATTTATCATTTTGATATCGAGTAGTAACTGCACTATCTGTGTCTCTATGTGAATCGCTAATTTTACTAATTTTATAATAATTATTCAACACTTCTTTTTTTTGCTGATCTCGATTAATATCACCTGAACGAAGGATATTTAAATTAGAGTCATGTCTGTTCTTGTTGATGAGTAAAGATTTAGTAGAAGTTCTCAGCAATTCAATATCCTTACCAGTTCTATGATCACTTTGCTCATTCATAATTTCAGCACAAAAATTTATTTTACAGTAATACAATTTCAGTTTGACTTATATGATCCGTCATTGTATTTTATGTCTTAAGGTTTTAGCAGAACAAATAAAAAAATATTTTATTATTTTAATGCTATATCAAAAAGGTTTTTAGCCATGTATCTCACGAACCATTTTATAATATACAATAAATTGCATTACAATGTTTGTTTAGGTGGATTGGACAAAAATTTCTGGTTGGCTATAAATTTGGATTTTTAGAGAGAAACAAAATGCAAATAAAGACATTTAGGTCCTAATGCGCCGGTATGAATATAATGTGATGGAGTTAAAGACCTCCGAGCGGCTGCGGTGTGTGGCCTCAAACAAATATGGCCTAATAAATAAATGACAATTATGCATGTGTCAGATATTTGTTATAATACAATTATTAAAAATAACGCACAAACTTACATACCTCGCCCATGGTTACTCTTAAGCACAGTTACGAGAATTCCTTAACAGTCATGATCCTAAAAAATATGTCAAAATGTTACTTTTTTATGTTGGAAAGTGATTAAAAACATAAAAAATGGTGCCCATTAGTTATGACTGCAATATATAAATATGCACATTTAACATGGTATGACCTTGAAATAGGCATGCTGGCTCCTCGGCACACCATACGCTGCTGCGACCTCCAAACTGCGGTTCGAGATCGCACAAAAATTAAATTTAATTTGCAGTTATGAGACACCTCGCATCACTTTATCAATTGGAACAAACTAATTGATAAACTAGCGGTTATTCGAGAAGGCTAGCACCGCGCTAAGCCTAATGTAATGTGCACTGATTGTGATTGTGATAAGATTTTGACGATCACAACGACGAGTGCAATTTGCCAAATTGCTGATTCTCGCTAGATTTAAATGCAGAATATTCTCAAAGAAACGTTTTGTCCTCAAGTTGTCCACTTAAAAAAAAATCTAATTACAAACATCGCAAACCGCTATCTCTAAACGAAATTACCGAAAAATGAACAGCTAACATAAAATTACCAACTCGTTGATATCACACAAGCTGTTTAGATAATACATCGTCACAGCAGGGCGTTTTTGTAGCGTTTTTTATTTAATTTCCGAACGAATGTTTGCATTTTTATTAGTTTCTTCATCGCGACGACACGCCCGCGCCTCGTTCGCAGGTTGTCATACGATTATGATAATCATCCCATAGAATATTCATGGAGGAAAAAAAACTACCCCAACACCCTTACACGTCTGTTGTATGTTATTATATTTTATTACATGTATTGCTCTTAAACAGGTCTGTCATATGACTGTCATCTATCATTTTTCTATTACTGCATAATTATGATGTCACTATATGTTTACTGATGTGCTCTTAATGTAACAATATTGTTGAATAAATAGAGTTATCATATTCAATGGATGGTAAATGTCCCCGGTGAGGCCGGCCAAGGTGAGGCTACAGACTGCTACGCCAACAAAGTGTAAGTGAGCTGGCCGCGTGCCTCTTAAAGAACATTGAGAACCTTGCCCATAATTACCTACACCAATTGATATTTCATACAAAACCGCTTGATAAAGTCAGACATCCATATCACGATTTGAGTCCCGGAGCTCTGAGAACCAGCATCTCGGTCATAATATTAAGGCAGTTAAAAAAACTGAATTGAAAATTATGGCTGCTCCACAATGCTTACGTCTTATAATTAACTTGTGTTATGTTATTCGTTAACTATTAAGGGCAGAGCACGTGGACATATTGCACTTAGCTACATGTCCTATCGAGTCCATAGATACGTAATATTAATTAAATCTACTTGTGACTGCGACTATGCGAAATTATGAGGCGGAGGTTCGATCACGCTTGTAAATAAGTAATATAATATAATTACTAACGTTAATAAGCAATTAATTCGGCAAACGTTTACTAAAAAATCTTTTAAAATCATTATTCTAATCTAGATCTACAAGGCTTAAACTCATAAATTAAACTAATCCTTAATACAGTCATGAGTTTAAAAACCTTATTTTGAAGTTTAAAGTCATAATATTTTAATAAATTGCACCGTAAAAGTAAAATTTTACGTTGAACAACCAACATGCGTGGAGCACGATATGGTTTTGGAAATGTAAAATTAAGCATTTATATCAGTAATTCTTGCGCTTATTAATGTACCTACTAAACTCACTCAACGTAGTTATACTTACCTATACATGTATAACTATACAGGCACAAAGACGGGTATACGTTTCTAACCGATTCCCCTCAATATTATTTGAATAGTGATTCAATTACCCTACTCGGAGTATAAGAACTCTTGTAAACAACTCCGAAAGGGAGAATAAAGATTGCCCTTCAAAGGGTCAGATTATTAAGCAAATGGTCCAAAAACATACCTTGAGGTACCCCTCGATGTTATTCGGTTTCATATTATTTTTCTGTAGACTTTTACAGTTTTGTACATTATATATTGTGGTGAACAAAATAGTAATATACAGTGTAGTATTCTTTGATGTCGAAATTACCCAATTATAATTATGTATTATAGTAACGAACTTCACCAACTCAAACTTTGATTTCGCTGAACTGTCGCCATGGAGAAATGTCTCGTTTGCCAATTAGTTGCCAATCAAGAACGTATTGACTTAAAAAGCCTTATACTTGTAATATTCGACAAACATGTATTCATTATTCATACTCCATTGGAATCGGAACTGGATTTAGTTTCTCGTGAAAATAATTCAAGTATGTTGGTGATGAAATATCAGAATTATTGATAACGTTTCATTCCTAAGTTGGGTAATCTAAAATAAATAAAAAAATCTCAATTTGTTTTGGATCATAATTTATCAGCTCAAATATTTTTTTTTGTCCATGCCACAAAAGATTAATCATAATAAGTGTCCTTTCATAAATTTGGTTTCAATAAATATAACCCTTGTTACCTTATAAACAAATATGTTATGAATTCGGCTGACCAGTATCAAGAACGAAACCAGAGGCGCGTCTCGGAGCCCTTCAAACTAGTCCCTCGACATTATAAATTAAAAGGTAATTCTGGTGAATGAGATGAGGATAAAAAATGTCTTTGTGAAGGCGCGACGTATGAACGGGACGAAACTATTGCATTGTATTAACATAATAGTTTGTCTACATGCTTACACGATTGTGCTCCGGAGTCGTGGAGTTTTTTTTCTGTTTGATCTTATTATTCATAGGTAAGCATTATTGTATCGCGGCCAGCTCTGGGGTACCGTCTTCGAATGCCGAGGTTTTATTGCTTGTACTTCAGTTTCTTCAAGTATATTTGAATATCAACTCTTGTTTGTTATCAAAAAACGTATGACCTACAAGTACGTTGTGTTGGCTACATGTTACAGCAGACTGAATTACCATTCTAACTCTCTTAGCCCTCTAACTGCCAATAAGCTCATTCATGTCACTATATTTTCTTCGAAGAATTATGCGCCCTAATACCAAAAATCGTATTTGAGAACATAACCGGTCAAATTACATATGTATGTATATCCAACCTTTAAGATTAACAGAATTGCCGACGCTCGAAGTTCTGATGCAGTTATATTTTTCCCCCGATCTGTAAACGTAGCAAGGCTGTTCGCGATGCGCACTTGAGAGGGTGCTCGCATGAACATTTCCGTGTTTTACAAGACATGATCGCCCTTCTGTTTGCGTTGGGTACCAGTTGTTAAATCTAATTGACCACCTCCATGATGCCTTAACAAATTCCGAAGACACTCTGGTGACCGGCATTTATGTCAGTTTACACTGCATAATACACTTCGACACGTGCTGTGACGTGGAATAGTAGTAATATCAAGTGGTACTAGATTTAGTTTTATTTCTTTTTATAATTAAGAGACTTAATGTAGAAAAACATTCTGGTTGTCTATAACCAATGTGACTACTTGGGAATGTGACTATGTGATACAAACCTGCTCCACGTGTTTCTCTGTTCAATAAAATCTCTGTGTACGGAACCCACCCAGGGCTAGCGGGCACTATTTACAATGTTTTTTCACACCAGCGTCTTATGTGAGGAATGCGAAGTTTCGAAGATTACGTCGGCGGCTCAGTCGAGCTCACAGTTGCTATGGTTACCCATTGTTGGCCACTATGAATGAAAGCCTCAAGACTCCGCGGTTTGATTTTTTTCAAAACCAAATCTTGTCTGGATTCTATACATTTCAAATATAAAATGCGTTTCATACGGTTTCGTGTTTGCTCCTGGACGATTAGAAACGGTCAATATTTCTTTACATTTCTATATGTATATTTTAGATAAAGAAAATAACACAATCGATATTTAGATATATGAACCAAATATTTTTTAACCTCTACTGTTAAATTCTTCAACATTTTTAAAATTATTATATTATTAAATCATGCAGTGTTATAACTCGATTAGATTTTTTATTGTTCACCACCGTATTACAATATTGACATCGTGTAACGGGTAAGTATAACAATTTGACACTACCGAAACAAGCACTAAATTAGTTGACACTAAAAAAAATCGAGGAAAGAATCACGATTGAAAAATGCACAAAAAGATAAAATAACTGAGGGAAAAACCTATCGAGGCGGACAAACAAAACTATCAGGCATCGATAACATTTAACGGACAGTTTCCAAGTCTCCCACGGTAGTGACGGCATGCCTCAAACAATGACGAAGTATTTATCGTCGCAAAATTTTCTATATCCACGCCCATATTTACCATTTTTAAACCTACTTCAATTAGACCAGTAACTAGTATTGTATACATACATATTTTAATAAAGAGTATTATATTTTTTATGTCTACCACCTTAGATATGATTGAAACGTAATACTTAATAAATTAGTGTAATAACGTCATCAGAACACAATGTCGAGCCATCCACCCATGAGGTTTTCATGCTTGCAATTCCGACTATTTCCTGCCGTCTCCCGTGGACCACGCGAGAAGATTAGCTGAATAAAAATATAAACTGTTATCTGGGTCAGATTTAAGCTCCTGAGAGGCAATTTTGTGATCAATAACATCCTTGAAAAAGAGCTGGACGTTTGTTCATGGCATCCAAAGTAGTCAACTATAGGGTAATACTAAAAAAATGCAAATTTAAAGAAAACCAATCGTTCCAAACATTTGAGATAAGTAAAGAAACATGTTGCAACCGGCCGAGATATAAAACACCAACAAATATCAATTATAAAAGGCGCTACTTTAACACTCGCACAGATAATGCAGATAACCGCAAAGATAAAGCTAAATAATCGACTTCTGATGCGATCCAATATTATCTCTTACACGGCTATCGAAATGCTCTCAAGTCGAAAATGCTTCAAACGCGGAATGCCAGGTATCCTCTCAGAGGGATAAATCCTTCCAAATAAAACGCGGTGCAGCACGAGGTGCGGTGCAGGCTCCGAATTAAAACCGGTGGTGTTTCAATATGTTTTATTTAATGGTTGATGTGCTACCACGCCCACTGCACGGGATTAGGACTGCTCTCTAATTCCTTAAGACGAAGCTTTGCGTTTCTGTTTCAGTTTTAGTCATTTTTAATTACATGTTTAAAAATATCCTTCTGTTTTTACATGTACCTATGTGTAACTGTTAGGTAATGTGAGAATTTGGTACAAAAATTTGGGATATGACGTTGTGCAATCATTGTTATGATTGATATGTCAGCACGACATTAACGGTAGAGTTCTGCATTTCACAATTTACTTCACAGTTCCCTTCTCCATCGCTTAGACCTAAACTGATACAGTTCTACTTAAGTTTCGTTAATTATAAAAAAGAAAAACGTAAAATTACGCCTGTAATCCCCGAAGGGGTAGGCAGAGGAATGTAGAACACTCCCACGTTTCACCATAATTTATGTTTATGTTTCGTTAACTATTATAAAAATAAATTATAATTACCTACTTAATTTTTGTATCACACTTGCCTTTAAATGGATACTTCGCAAAAAATTCAGGGAATGTTAATCGAGACGCCGACAACCTTCTCAGTGGAATTACGTTCATTATTTTATATTTAACCAACCCTTTTATTTTTTACATATTATTAAATATATTACATTAAGCCTTACGTTGGAAAATGGAATTCCTTTCATTTCGTCGTGGTCCGATTGCTGCTATTTTAATAATTTGAGACTTTTGAGGATAAATAAGATATATATTAATACGAGTACCTACGGATTTTATGATACTTGTCTTGATTTCATTTCGTCTTATTCAACACATTAAGAACTGTCATCATGGAGTGAATAAATCGATACTTCTCACATAGAATTCCAAACTCAAATACAACATTAATAAGTTCTAAATCAGAACCATTGCATTGCTAAATGATATTGTGGCAGTTTATTACTGAGTGACAATGTACGTGAGCGTCATCAAGACTTATCATTCCACTGTTGGACAGGAGGGGGGACTCCCCCACGAGGAGGACTGAGACCTCACTACGACAATAATATTTGTCAGTTTGAACTAGTCTCATCCAACGTCTCACAACAGTATGCATTGGTCGCACGTAGACTCATATTTTCCCGCGACACTCCGCCATTGCATGGAGTGTACTTCTTTCGTTTTCATACCTCACTATTATCTTCAGTGAAATTTCTTAGTAAAGTAATATCAACAGCAGATCAATCAATTAGTAAACGTCGTAAAGTCCAATTGGATTAGTTTCCAGCGCCACAAAAAATAGGTGCGGAGTGACGGCGACGGGCGATGGAGGCTCCACTTTTAATTATCGTTTACCGGCGCATTGTTTGAATAAAAAAATGAAGATAAAAAATATTTAAGGCCGCGTATAAAGTTGTCTCAGATCGATAGGAACCGATCCATTTGGGAGCGTAGAACGTAGCCCGCGACGCTGGAATGTCACGACGCGACCGGCGACTGCGGTCATCTCTCCATTTAATGATATTTCTTTGGCATTTACACATTTTGTTGACACAATTTTTTTTACTTATCCTAATCACTTAAATATTTATTTATTCTTGTATCTCCGTGTTCGTACTCGTACATTGAAAAACCAAAAAAGGTTTTTAAGTATTGGCAGTCTAAACGTTTGAAGAAAATAAAGGAATAGGTATATGTAGACATTCACACATTTATAATTTATAGTGTGCCAGGTGTATGGCAATATACTCACCACCTATTCCATAGTGTGATGTAATCGTAACTGGTGTAACGTGGGAGTGTTCTCCATTCCGCTGCCTGACTCTTCGAGGATTACAAGCGTGATATTACTTACACATTTATATTGCAAATAAAAATAGAAATAACTTACAATTAAGTAAAAAATTTATACCGTACTCGTCGGCGCATATTTCACATCAAATAATCAACAGAAAATGAATAGGTAATAGAAAAGTAAAACATTAAATCGTGTACCTACGCCAGCACGCGGTAAGCTATTTGTGTACACAGTGTCCATTTACTGGTGTCTCCCATTTCGTGTGGTCGCTAAATTCATTTGTAT